>JASSUY010023535.1:0-32437 GCA_032466535.1 Forpus xanthops | reverse complement strand
CAGATTCCCACAATAATGTCTCCCATCGCTGTTCTCCCTTGTTAAAAGCCTATCCTTAATGTGAGATGTGTAAATAGGATCCATATCAATAAAAAGTCTAATACAGAATTAAGTGATCTATTCCTTGTATGACCAAAACTGTTGCATATAATGTATGGTTTTTTTTGTTTTTTTTTTTTTAAATATTGCTGTTTTAAAACGTTGCTGTGTGTATCTTTTTGAACATTGCTGTATTCGGCCATGGCCCTCCTGAGTGCAGGTCCTGTGGACCTTGGGAGAGCCGACTGCAGATGTTCCTTTTGTTCTTTTATCTATGAGACACAATAGACAAGCTAAAGACCAGTGAAGAATGGGTAAGAAGGTTGAGAGAAAGGGGAGAACCAGCAAGAGACATGCACAAGAGAAGAGAGTGAAAAATTCAACCTTAAAATTCTGTAGAAAGGTCACTGAGGAAGACTCTTTACTTCATCCCGAGACCCTGCCCAAGACCACCAGGAGACGGTGCACATGTGGGAGGGACTTGCAAAACTCAAGTGTGTGTTAAGAGGTGTTCCTCTTGGTGGATCAGTGACTCCCTGGGCACCCAGGGCTGTTTGCTTATCTCTATTAAATAAAACTTAAAAAACTGCAAAGTGAATCATTTATCACACTAACATAAACAGCAACTCCCCCTCCCCACCTACAGGGCCTGTCTTTTCCAAAGAGCCTGTAACCTTCCGTTCCAATACACCACTCATAGGAGCCATCCCACCATGTTTCTGTGATGTCTATGATATCATACCTCTGTAGATGTGCACACATCTCTAATTCCTATTGTTTGTTCCCCATACTACAGGCATTTGTATAGAGGCATCTGAGCCAAGCTCCAATTAAAGGCAGCCATTGGCTGGAGCAGCTGGAATATCTCTACATTGCTCTGAACATTTACTGTTGGTGCTGGCAAGTGACTGGGTGTGTTGGGGTGCAACACATCTGGTTTAAATCATCCTTGACCAGTCTGGCAAGCCTCCTACCAAATCCATTCTTCCCCTTCACACCAGTACCCAATAGACCTGGTCTACTAAATTAAGTTCTGTGTTCTAGGTACCCAAACCCCTGATTATAGCACCACCCCTCTAACCGTTTATTAACCTGGCCAGTCCTCCTAGCCTTTTTAAGGTCTTGCCCTCTATCCTGGAGAATTGACAGAAAGACAGTCCGCGCTCCAGAGCCCCGAACCACCTCTCCCAGAGCTCTGTAGTCCTTCTTTAAGTTCTCTGGACTGGTGCTATCTATATCAGTAGCTCTCTCTAGATCACTAGAATTGGTTAATAGTCAGTGGAACCGACTAGAGCAGGCAGCTTCTCTGCAACACCCTTGATTTCAGCCCCTGGTAGGCAACACAACTTCCTTGAGACTGTGTCTCGCTGACAGATGGGTGCCTCTGTTCCTTTCAGACTGGAGACGCCTACTACTACAGCACTACGCTTTTTCCTGGCAGCACCAGTAATGATCTTCTTTACCAGTGCATCAGCCGGGTGTTCGTGGTGGAAGTGTTGTTCCTCATCAGCCTCCTGCTGGACAGCAAAGCAGTTCTGTATAGGGGCAACAGATTTAGGCTTTTAATTGTCCTCTTCCTCTTTTTTTTTTTCCTTTTTTTCTGTTGTTCCTGTTTCCCAGCTTCCTTGGCTAGCGGCCTTCCTTCCTGCATGAGCGACAGTAGACTCTTGAGGTCCCTGCATAGTCAGGTCCTGGAGCAGGCAGCGCTGTTTCCCCTCTGCTTCCCTGACACCTTTCAGCGTAGTAACAGTGTCCCACAGCTCAGCCCCTGCTGCAGGAGGACCTCCACCATGGAGCACAGAGCTCAGTCCTGCCCATTGAGCATCCTCCTCTCAGGAGAGCAGTGCGGGTGCTCTCTACACCCCAAGCTCTGCACCGCAGCCTCCCCTCTTACTGGCTCTGTTTGGGTGCCTATGCTGGCCACCACGGGGGCAGCCAGAGCAGAGCTCCGAGACCGAGCCCTTGTCACTTGGCAAATGCTCACCATTCCGCCCACCATCTCACTCTCCTGCCTGCGTGAACTGATGCACACACTGCCTCAAATCCGCCCTGTTCATCATGCTCCCTGGGACACATTTTTAACCAGTCTGGGCTGGTGCCACTCCTCCTGGTGCTGCCTCCCTGTGAGTAACCTGCTCATGTCTGCTGAGCTGCCGGCTCTTGGGCAATCCCTGTCGAGGATTTGAGGCTTCCTCTGTGCCTGTGTCTGCTCTCAGTTGAAACTGCTGGATGATGAGACTCCCCCTTATCAGGCGCTGCAGGCGTCCCCTCTCGAGACCATCACCTTAGCCATCACCCTTCAGTTGAGTTCATTGGCTCCATAAAATTGGTAAGCAAAAATCACTAGCTACAAATGAGAGGAATATTGCAAAATGTAGACGAAGCTGAAAATTGTGGCTATAAACATACATACATCACTGCTTTATTTTTTGCAACATAGGCTTGTAAAACCAGAATTATTATAAAGTTATCTACAGTAAATACATAAAAAGAATATGTGGGGAAGCGAAGAAATCAAATATAAAAACTCTTTTATGACTTCGGATATTGGGTAAGCACCTAGCAAATCAGATTTTTAGCTACATTTCTTGGTAAGGTTTGCAGTAAATATTTTGCACAGAATATTAAACCATTTAAATGGAGTTAAGTTCTTAAAATCTGTGAACCTCAAACTTGTAATAAATAGAATCATTAATTTGCTGGACATATATATTGAATTAAAGATTAACAACTGGGGGGAATTGTAATGAATAGAATCATTAATTTGCTGGACATATATTGAATTAAAGATTAATGATCAATTAATTGTGCAAGGCAAGTACGCTAAGCTTAAAGGTAAAACTACAATATAACGTCTTGTTTCTGTTGTAAATGATAAACCACAATATCCTGTCTTTTGTTCTATCATAAGAAACCCGTCCTGTTTCTGTATTTAAAGATCAATCACAGGACCCTTAGGTGTGCGTGTTGGTGGAGTGCCAGACTCCCCACTCACCCAGTGCTGCTTTCCTTATTGCCTCTTTGTATCAAGTTTACAATAAATTTATTCCGCTGCTATTAATTTGATTTTGGGCAATTTTTATAACAAATCTAAATCCATGGAATTTCACTAATGTTGCTGATCACAGCTGGGAATCTAAACTCTCTTTCTCTGTTGCTGTTTTTAACTGCTGTTCTTAAGTTTTTCTTCCCCTGGAAACTGTAAGTATTATGGTTCACTGTGATACTTGGATTGCCATTTCCCTAAATTCTTGGAGGTCAGCATTGATTGGGTCTGGTTGATTTCTGCAGTAACTCTGGAACAGAATGATTTCATGCTTTCCAGTTATCTATCAAATTCCCCATAAAATACCAGATGCAGTGAAATGCATGTATGAATAACAAGGCCTTCATTTTCTTGGCTTAAGAGAAGCTTGGTTCATATTTACAACAGAAAGACTGTGTGATTTTTATTTCTTTTCCTCTGGTAAACATCCATTTGGTATGCTGTGTGAATTGTGGAAGCTGTTCAGTACTGGGGAAATAAAATCAAAGTTACTCAAAATGGCTGATGCTGTCATGTCAAACACAAGGTGGACCTTTGTGTCCTTAAGTCAAAATGTGTTTATAAAGAAGGTCTTGAACCTGTTTGAATTCTGAGGTTGCTTTTGAGAAAGGATACTAAATGAATTAAAAATTAACTTATTAGAACAAGTAGAGTTCAGAATAAATCAATACCTTGCTGTCTCTGTCTCCCAAGAAAGAGCATACTGACTGGTGTAAGTGCAAATCATGTTAACTGTCTATAAGTACTTTAAACAAGTATTACTCACAGAGTAGTAAAAAAGTATATTCTAATATAAGAAAAAATAATATAGAACTAAAAATAACATCATACTACACTTTTAAAAGTGTATTCCCTGCCAAGAATGAAGAATAGAACATTTTCATTAAGGCAATAAGTACCCCAGTATTAAGCTGTTTAAAAATGTTCAATTTGGAGCACAGAAATCATGAATCACATTTAAAAAAATATGCATATAAAAATGCAATTTTCATTTTTTTTTATGTAATTATTGAATGCATCTCACTACATAATTTAAAACAAAATTATGAGGGTATGAAACAAAGGAATATCTAATATGAAGGTATTTATTTAGTGTCAGCTATCATCTTAGATTTTAATAAATAGCCTGGAAATTAAAGAACTCTTAAACAATAGTGATTGAACAAAGAGGTTTAATCTATGGGAAGGGCTAAAACCAATTTTTGCCAGTAAAAAGTTTGTAAAAGGTTCTATGCAGGACTTGTCCACCCAATCCCTCCTCTAACTCAAGTATAACCCCATACAAAAAAAAATTATGAATTCAAGACCATTCTGCCTATATGTAGCTACCACAGGGGGAATTGTAATAGTTGCATTCCTTGAGACATTTTTTCCTTTAATTTTTGCTTTTCTATACATCTGCTTGTAATATAAAACTTTTATTATTTTCAGGTTGCTTCCCAAGAAACAAGATTACAGTAGACTGAACATGAATTATTGTGTCTTGGCTTATTAAGGTATTGCTTTATCCATTAAAAATATTCCCCATTCCACAAATCTGAGTGAATGAATCTAGGCAAATACCTTCCCTAACTGCCGGGCTTAATGCATAAATTTTCAGACACAACTATGCTTCAAATCTCTGAACGTAGAAAGAAGAATAACTGATTTAAAATAAAAAACAAAACAAACAAACAAAAAAAAACTAAAAACCAAAAAACACTCCTCCACCATTCAACAGAAAAAAGGCAAGTTCTGGTGAAAATAGTATTTGCTAGCTACAGATGCCAAAATATCTTATTCCAAAATATGTAGCAATAAAATATTTTCAGTTTTAAAGATTTTTAACAGTCCCCATCATCAGCTGAAACTTTTTTTCTTTTTTACAATTTTGGAAATGAAAGGACTTAAGTTTCTCCCTCTTCATAGATTTTAAAACAAATGTAGCCTTCAGGAGTTAAAAAAGAATATACATATATTTTTTTTCTCTATCTTTTCAGCTTTCATTCGACGTTCCTGTATTATTCTGAGGATTTTTTTTTTTTTAATTTCTTTCTATCACCAAATGAAGAGTATCTTTTCCTTGTTTCTTTCATGATCCTTGGTGAAGACATTCTAGTTTCTTGACATTCTAGTAATATAAACTGTAGATGTTCAACTAAATCTTGTTAAGGGGTAACACTGATTTGGTAATAGGAATGGAATTATAGAACAGAAGGTGGGTAGATATTTGCCTTCACTAAGATTAGATCTGATTGCAAAGGCTATAGTTTATGGAAGTGGCTATTTTTTGCTTTTGTTTGCTTGTTACCTTGGATTTTTTTTTCAAATTATACTGTCTTCCATTTGATTTGACAGTTTTCTTGTTTGTCTCTGGTAGAGTTTGTTAGTAAGGGAAATAATGTCAGCTGCCTTACTGCTATAAAATGTACTGTTCTTTATACAGCTAAAACCAAATTGACATGATTGACAATCAGAGAATAATTATTATTTCATCTCATTTCAAAGAATCTGTTATTCTGTTTCTTCACTTTGACAAAAGTCTAAGTGACAGCACAGCAGCAGTGTGAAATCCCTGAGCAGCTGGAAATACTCAGCCTTAAGAACGATGTCTATTGCTATTCCTCATGCATATTACACTTGTTAACAGGGTGTGTAAATACTTTCGTGAGTTTGCATTTACCTAACACCTGTTTGGGTAAGGTAGATCAACCATGAACTTTTCAAGGTTATGGGTTTTGATACTAATAGTTATTTTTGTTATTTGTAATGTATTAAATTATTTGGTTGTTTATCAATACTGTGGTTTTTACGTATATTGTTATTGATATTTCTTGAATCCAAAATACATACATTTCACTAATTGGTAAGGAGTTAAGAAGTTATTATTTTTCATTTACATGTAAATGATCACCATTGTTCAAAGGACTTCACCACTATAAATTTCCTCCCTTTGCAGAAGATTAAACTGTGGTATTTTCTTATTAAACGACTCGCACAGAATATACCTAGAATTAATGCTAAAATACAATATGTAATCTGAATAAATACTTTCAACAGATTTCATCCATAAAGAATTTCTGCAATGCAAGTAGAAAATGACACTGAATATACTACAGTTCTCAAATAATGTGAGTCTCTAATTTCCAGAATTTTCTCCTGACAGTAATTCTTTTAGAAAGGGATCAGTAAGGGAATGGGCTTATGATAAGTGAGTTAAGTGCACGAATAACTGAAAATAAACAGAATTGTAATATTTTTGAATGCTTAAATTAAATTATGTAAAAGAAAAATCAGAACAGTTTCAGCCTATAGCAACTAGTTTTGATAATAATATGCGTTATGTGGAGACACTGCCTTTCTCCCCTCTTGGTGTTGCATACATATATTAATTTGCTATACTTGTACCCATATTTTGTTACTGTAACATACTAGCCATGAAAAAATACTTGGCAACTTCAAATTGTTTACCCAAAGAAGCCACAAACAGAACAGTATTAAAGATTCATTTAAATAAATTAATGTGGTTCATTCCATTACTTAACAAGAACAGTAAGTGCACTTTCTTTTCTACAACTTCAGACAATGACTTTGTGAATCTACGCATTGAACTCCTGTGTTGTAATCTCAGTTTTATTGTTATGATATTGAGCAGATAAGAGAAAATATGCTTCGTTTTGGATTTCCAGTTAAAAAACCCAGTCAATCAAGGTTGTCTAAATTATGCACAGTCCTCATTAAGGAATGGATTAGAACAGCACTTAGCATGTGTGGAGAAGAGATTTCTGTTGTTGTAGGGTTTAATTAAAAGTGCTTGTAATGAATGAAGAGAACTGTGTAAGATATTTACCATTCATATAAAACAATGTCTTTAAAAGAGCAATGACTGCAGAATAAAATTATTAAAAGTCAGAAAATGACAAAATTAAGATAGCACCCTTAACAATGTCCCTTTTCTCATATACATTAGAATATAGTCTCCAGTAATGGAAATACATGCTATTTTTCCACTGATTCCTTACTTTCCTAAGTGTATAAATTGGGTAAAACAAAACATCTGCCATTTTTTCTAATGTGAAAAGCAAAACTAAAGATACATCTTTAGGCACCTTGAGAGAGTTAAATATCTCAGTTTATGGTCATGTTAATTATTCCCAGTTTCCTTGCTGAAATATAGTATTGTAGTTGTTTTTAATGTGCACCTACATGTCATGAGCTTAAATGTTAAAGCAGCAATTCTCTTCCACTGTAAAGAAGATGGGACAAAGGCATTTTTGCAAATCACTTCCAATTTAGTTAGATTAAACTATCCTTTATTCATGTAATATTCATATAATATTAATTTAACCACCATATCTAATATTTATTCTGGGACTAAGGCACTGAGAGAAGAAAAAAAAAAAAAAGAAAGGAAACAAGCAACTAGAAAAAATCTGTCTGGTGGATTATGGTCTCTCAGATTTTTCTCCCTGTTTCTCTTTGCAGCAGGCTGCTCATGGTTTTAGATATGCAGCATATCCTTCCTTTACCTCTAAAGAGTGTAGATTAGACCTAGTTTCCTCAGTGTTAACGTGATATATCTGGCCTTAGAATAAGCACCATGAAAATGGATGAGTAAATGGGATACTTTAAACCAAGCAAACCTAAGTCTTTCTGCATTTAAATGTCAATGTTTGCTTTGAATTGGCAGTTATCATCAATTCATGCTAGATGTATATATGCTCTAGAAGGTCCAGCGGAATCAGTATTATTAGGCTTAGTTGGTGAAACCCTACTGTATATTCATGCACAGTCTATAGGATAACACAGAAATAACCAGGACACCTTTAAAATCTCAAATTTCATTATTCTGCTTCTGGTGCTGTTGCTTCTAGACTTCATCATTGTTTAAATAATGTACTGAAGTATCTAGTTCAAATCAACTTGTGGTGCTGTTTCATTTAGAGTACTAGTATTTGAGAAACAGAATTTAAATCTATTTTGGCATCTTTTTACTGGACAGCAATCAGAAAAAATAACAGTTTGAGGGCTGCATTACACAGGGGGGAGCAATAAACACTGGAGGACTAGGTCTGGTGCTGGGAAAAACAGAATGAGAGTAATTTTTTCTTGATCTACAAAATATTGTTAGAAAGCCCATTTGAATTTCAGTGCATATGATTCAAAAATGTTTTTTTCTGGCATGACATGAAATCTTTCTCTTAGTTACAGGTTATTTATTGCCCTTTCAAATAGAATACTCTTGAAAAAAACAAACCTGTTTTAAATCTGAATGTTTTTTTTTTTTTTGATAAAAAACATAGTTTAGAACAGTTGGGAAATTTTAAAATTAATGTGTTAAGCTTTTAAACGTAATTATTAGACTCTTTAACTTTTCACAAATAAAGTAGCTTATGCAAACTAAAACCAAATTATGAAAATAACTTCATAAATTTTGTAAATAATGTTAAGAGAAAATACAATTAAAAGATTGGTTTAATTTATTGTAACCCTACATACTGACTTCTGTATACAACTGCACTCATGTCTAAGGCTTACTCAAAACAAGAGCTTGTTTATTTGATAATTCCTGTAACAGAAAACTAGAAAGTAAGATTTTTGTTACAGCATGAGGTATGTGAATTGATAGAATATGAGCATATTAGGACAAGCACAGATATTTGAACACATAAGCAAATTAACACATTTTCTATATTGGCTATTTTAGTCAAAAAGTCTATAGTAGGCTTAAAATGACCTAGTGAATTGAAAAGTATTGATGGGGAGTTTTAATCCTAAGGAGCTATGCAGTGTCCAATGGAAGACAAGTTGTTTGGTTGGGGGTTCTTTGTTTTAGTTTTTTTGTGGGTTTTTATTTGTTTGAATTTTGTTTGTTTTTTTTTAATACTATTTTCAACTATTCATCCATATATCATTATAATAAACATATTGACAAAATATAATTTCTTACCAAGATTTTCAGAAGTAAAACAAGAGTTTAAGTAAAGGTTTCAAATGTGTGGCTACAAGTGATTGCTCTGACATTTTAGCCAGAGTATGATTCATTTCTTTTGTCACGGGGGATTTTAGAAAAAACAAAATGAAACAGAAAAAAAGAGACTGATGAATTCTCGTCTGTGTTAATAAGTAATGGTCGCATTACACAGATTATTTACATGACTTGTAACAGATTATACTATCATAAACTCATAGAATAGTTGGGGTTGGAAAGGACCTGAAGATCATATATTTCTAACCCTTGCCATGAGCTTCCTTATCCTAGACCATGTTGCCCAAAGCTCTGTCCAAACTGGCCTCGAGCATTTACCATTTCTTTGGGCAATCTGTTCCAGTGCCTCACCACCCTCACAGCAAAGAACTTTTTCCTTATACCTAACTTGAGCTTCCCCTATTTGTGTTTAAACCCATTTCCCATTGTCCTATTGCTGCAGTCCCTGATGAAGAGACCCTCTCCAGCATCCTTTTAGGCCCACTTCAGATACTGGAATGCTGCAATGAGGTCTCCATTCAGCCTTCTATTCTCCAGACTGAACAGCCCCTATTTTCTTAGCCTGTCTTCAAGAGGGAGGTGCTAAAGCCCCCTTATTATCCTTGTGGCTGTCCTTTGGACTTGTTCCAACAGCTCCATGTCCTTCTTATGTTGAGGACACCAGAACTGCATGCAGTGCTGCAAGAGGGGTCTCACAAGAGTAAAGGAACAGGATCACCTCCTATGATGCAGCCCAGGATATGGTTGTCTTTCTGTGCTGTGAGTGTGCACTAAAGCAGGCTCCTGTTAAGTTTCTCATCAACCAACACTCCCAAGTATTTTCCTCAGGGTTGCTCTGAATCGCTTCTCTCCCCAGCCTGTAGCTGTGCCTGGGATTGCCCTAACACAGGTGTAGGATATTGCACTTTATATTGTTGAACTTCATAAGACTGGCATTGGCCCATTTCTCAAGTGCGTCAAGGTCCCTCTGGATCCTATCCTTTCCCTCCAGTGTATCAACTGAACTCCGCAGCTTAGTGTCATCAGAAAATTTTCTGAGGGTGCACTCAATCCCACTGCAGAGAGGACCTTGATGCTTGATGTAAAATTACACTACAAACTGAATTTAACTTCAGATCAGCCACACCTCCTACTGAAGTTGGTCAGTTTTAATTTTCTTCTTGCTTGTGATCCGATTTCTAGCCCTACAATTGTATTGGCTCCTTTCAATTTTAAAATCACCCTCTTATTACCACCACTTTTAAAATGTATTCTGGATTCATTAGTGTCATATGGATCTAAATTCCGTGAGTGGAATTCTTTATAAGCAATTTTCATAGATCTTTCTTACCTTAGCTTGTGGTGGTTAGTGTTGAAACGCAACCCTTCTTAGAATGCTGGTTTTTTATTCCTACTGACACTGAGTTGATTTGTCTGGTATAAAACCAAATGCTGTAAGGAAAGGTAAATGGCACAAATCTAACTCTTAAGATGAAAGACAGCCTTAGGCAGATATTACAGAAAACACTTCTTGCCTGACCAACTGTCGTGGTTTAAACCTAGCATGTAACTAAGAACCACACAGTTGCTTGCTCAATGCCCGTCCCCCCTTCTTTCCCCTGCTCCTGGAGGGATGGGGAGGAGAAATGAAAAAGTGTAACTCACGTGGGTTGAGATAAGAACAGTCCAGTAACCAAGGTATAACACAAAAACACTACTGCTACCACAAATAATAATAATGAAAAGGGAAATAACAAGGGGAGAGAATAAAACTGCTCACCACCCACCGACCAATACCCAGGCCGACCAAGCAGTGTTCCAGCCCTTCCAGGTAATTGCCCCCAGTTTATATACTGGGCACGACATGCTGTGGTATGGAATACTTCTTTGGTTAGTTTGGGTCAGTTGTCCTGTCTCTGATTCCTCTCCATTTCCTCTCTTCCCTGACAGAGCATGAGACTCAGAAAGTTCTTGGTCAGAGTAAACATTACTGAGCAACAAGTAAAAACGTCGGTGTTACCAGCGTTGTTCCCAGGCTGAAAGTCAAAAACACAGCACTGCACCAGCTACTAAGACTGAGAAAACTGACTGTTACTGCTGAACCCAGGACACCCATCAAAGAAAGTAAGAAATGTAATACAAGTAGGATGTGAGTTTTTATGAACGGTTTGAAGTAGACATCCTGATCCACGCTGCAAATGAGAAATACTAGAAAATCCTCCTCCTCTTGCAATCTTCAATTTGCTTTAGCCACACAAAACCTGTGAACTACTTGCCGCAATCTCACCTTTATTAACGTAAATAAAAGAATTTTTTATTAAATCTCACTCCCTTGGGCTTTGATTTCAGACAATGCTCCAAGTTAGGCTCCTAAGTTAACTTCTCAGAAAGGGAAAGTACAAGGTGAAAAAATAGTCTCTACAATTGGCCAGGAAAATATAGTGCAACTAGTTTTGAGAAAGACAGAATTCCTGCATGTACAGGGTCTAATCTTGGTCCTCTCAAATGACTTAAATTTTTCCTTTGGATTCATTGGGATACACAGTGCAAATTCAGCTTTAAAGAATTTGGAAGATGTACAGACACAGCTTAAAAAAAAAAAAAAAAAAAAAGAAGAATAACAGCCTAAAGGATTTCATAAACAGAACTTTTATCCTAGACTGACTATTTCAACAGAACTTATATGTAGAAAGACTTACTGTGCTAAAGATAGTCCCTGAATGTATAATCCCTGCTGAGCAAGGTGGTTAGAGAATACTACCACCCTGTCTGTAATTCTCAGCAGGCATGCAATTTAGATACTGGGGAGTTTAGGTACTCCTTGTTACACTGAACTTTCTGCTCCAAAGAGCTTAGAAGGGCAAAGCCAGTGAATGTAACCTGTCTGCTGTTAATACTACACTTTGGTTTGTTTGAATGGCATTTTACTTTCCCTTTCTTGATTTTCCTTCAAAAAAAAGAAGTAAATCCCTGTGAATATAAGAAACCATATTTTTCATAGACAGATAGACTCATGAATAATATATGGTTTGAAGTAAATTTCTGAAAATGTACCCTGCAAAGAGAATGCAGGTATTGTAAGATTAATTTTTTTTTTCTTTGGTTGGAAATCATTCTTATAATAAGGTTTCTGTTCTGTGTTTTCTCTCTTACTAAGAGGGAATTACTCTGAAATGTGAGTTTTTAGAGCAAAATTGCACTTATTCAGAATTATCTCTTTAATTTTTAATCTAGTTTACCATGAACCTTTTTAACCACCTTTTCAATGGCTAAATATAGCTTGTGACACTTTCCTAGCCAGAATTTAATTATAATTGTGCATTCAGAACATCCATTGGTTTTAAGATCCCTGGACAATTTGAAGAGTAAAATCTATGGGTTTAGTTAAGAGTAGCTTTAGGTTTCCTTGGATGAGATCAGCAGCAAAGGAGTCAGTGAGATCTGCTTGAGGTTGGGGTTTGCAAGTGAAACCACCCATTATCTCTCATGGCCTATTAATAAAATAGTTTTATATCTTGTGTGTCATATAAACAGCATGGTTGAAATAGCAGGAGCATCTTGGAATGTAGCTCTGAATCCCTGCATAGTTTCAAGGTCCCTTCCAACCCAAACCAGTCTGTGATTCTGTAAAAATAGCTCACCTTCACTAACACAGAAGGAGGACTCTTAAGACACACCACCTACCATAAACCAAGTCAGTAATATGTTTTTGTTTGTTTGTTTGTTTTCACAACTAAAGAGAAGACCAGTAAACTAAAATAAGGCTTTGTATATTACAAATCCCAGCATTACAGGAATACTATCTGGAGGCCTACTTCGGTTGAAAAAATTGAAATCCATTATCAATTGCATTGTTTGGTTGCCAACAGTACAAGGCACCGTGACCTTAACTTGCATTTCTGGGGGCTTTTTAATTAAGAAAGAATAAGATTACAGTTCTTTTCAGCAGAAACAGTAAAGAAAGCATGGGTGACTATCCATATGTGTTGTGTCATGAAAGAAAGGATAAAAAAATTAGCATAAGAAAGAACAAAATATTATTAAGTAGATTCTATTTCCAGGAATTAGATAAATCAGATGACATTTCTCTCAGCAATAAGATTAAATAGCAGTGTATAAGAATTAATTGGTGGCAGGCATATAAAGAAAAATATTAGGAGGCAAATTTATGAAGACTTTATTGCAAAATCACTATTGAATTGGCTGAATTGTTCAAATGTGTTAAATCCAGGGAAACAAAGTGAGGTTGCTTGGAAGTTTATAGGGTAAACAAATAAAATCTGATGTAATTATTTTTGCAGAATGACAAGAGACAAATATTTGCATGGGAAGAATAGTGCTGAGATGATTTCAAGGGGTATTAAGTTGCCTTTTCAGTGGATATAAAGTTTGGAATTTCAAAACAGATATAAGGTAATACAGTTTGACCCAGATAGACTCTCTTCAGAATAGTTAAACATTTATATACCACTGTATTCTGAATTGTTTCAGATGAAAATAAGTAATTTCTTGTTTAGTTAAGCTAAACTCAAACCAAACCTGCAAGATTCTGTGAAAGAGGCATATTTCATCTAAATTGTGGTGAAATTGATAGTATATATATGCACCAAGAAAATCCTTCTCAAAGGACTTAATCAAAGCAAATGTCCATTTCTTCAGATAAAAATAAAATTACTGGGATTTAAACATGTTGATGCATATAGAAGTATGAAAGAAGTGAGTGCAAAAAGAACTTCAGAATGGACTTCCTGAAGAATGATAGTGAAACCTTTTGAAAGTCAGTGCAACAATTTACTGTTGTATGGAGACTGAGTCTAATAGCTACAGTTGTACAGATTACCACTAAGGTAAAACCTCACTTGTATATACAAATCTATTTATATAAACAAACATGGGAAAGAATCAAATGGATTATATTGAATTGCAGCAATCAAGGCATGTATCGTGAATGACAACATATTTAATCTTTCTTGCATTTTTAATTATTTCTTCTAATCAGAGGGAGAAGACGTAGCTGGTGATAAATGTGAAATCCTCTTTTTGGCTCCACTGTTCATTAACTATACATTCTTGGCAGGTCTTTTCATCTGCATCACCAAGATACTAGTGAAAGCATGAGATGTGCACAAAAAATGGCTGAATGACAAGACCTAGGTTTTCTTTTATCTTACATTTTTAGGTTTAATTTGATAAATGCATGGATGTAGGACCCTTTCCCCAATCTGCCCCCCTGTGCCCCTATAGGAAATAGTAAAATCCCTCTTGCCAGTTAGACACCATGCTGTGAAACCAAGACAGGTCTATCTCTATTCATAAACCTTCCCCTTTCTCAGAAACCTTAAAGCCTGCTGTGAGAGACTGATCTGAAATCAGACCGCTGTCCATTGTCTCAAAGATTGGTCTGAGGAACTGAAATGGGACCCCACTGACCATTGCCTCGGGTGGGAGGAGTTAAGGTACAACTCTTCCATTCATTGCCTGGGAGAAGGGAGTGAGGAGCTGAACTGGGACTCCACCATCCATTGCCTGAGGGATGAGTGGGAAAAATCAGACTCTTTTGTCCATCACCTCGAGGACTGGTGTGAGGAATTGCCACCCATTATCCCAAGAACTGCTGTAGACACATGTGCATGCAGATATGTGCATCTGAAGAGTTGGCTGCAAGACCAGGGGAAACTGGTCCACTGAGAATGTACAATACATGACATGAAGAACAGAGGTGCTCCCCCCAATAAATCATAAAAGTGAGAAAAGGTAAATAAAAGAGACACATTGCCAGGGAGCCACTGCCATACAGATGACTCCAGAAGGACACCTCTGTGAAAATGCTCTCTGCTGATGACTACTACGGACCCTGAGGGGCACCTTCCACGAGACATCACCATGAGGGCAACTTCACAAGACACACTCCATGGGGAACCTTCAAGGGGACTCCAGAAGGACACCTCCACAAGGACAGCCACTGCCAATGGACACTTGAGGACACTCTGCTCCGATACTACAAGACTACAAACCCTGAAGAACTCCCACCACCAATAACAATGACAACAGATCCCTGGGACACTGCTGGATCCATGGTGGTGACTATCTCTCTCTCCCCCTGCACTCTGAATTATTGCTCCATTTTCTACCTTTTTCCCAATCTGTTCTATCGCTATCAGCTTTATTACAATAATTTCCCTTTTTTTGCAATAATCGTCTTTTTGTAATTTGTAATAAATAAACTGTCTGGTTACAGTACTTGACCTCATTTGTGCCTTAATTTCACTCTCGGGATCACAAACTGAAACTGGTTCTGGCACTGTTTCTTTTTTTTTTCTCCAATTGGACCCTGACACCTGCTATGTTATTTCATGATCTTCGCTGCTGCTAAACAGCTCCCAGCTGTAGTCAGTCACACTGACTATATGATTTAGGTGTCCTCATGTTTGTTATTCCTCATCAAAGTATTTCTGACCTAGGCAAACCCAGTCCCTGATGTGATCTTTCCACTTATCTAATGCCTGTGCTAAGAGATGGATCCATCATCCTGGAATACATGTGCATACTCATATTGTGCACCACATAGAGAGCACAGGAGGGGTTGGATTAACCACAAAGGGGAGGATAGAGGAAGAAAAATAGCCTCCATGGAATCACTATTTAGTAGAACTAATTTTTTTTTCTTTTTACCTTTGTGTAGCTTAACCACCAACTTTAACCTTTGCAAAGAAGCAGAAGCAGACCCTCTATATTAAGCGAAAAAAAAAGAAAAAGCAGCCAAACTTACAACAGGTAGTGGAGAAATGGCTTTTTTCCTTAAGTCGAAATAGAAGGTTGCTGGGTAGAATAGCCAGATGCCGTGACAACTTAGAAAGTCTTCACAGGTGAGTCATACTGATTTATCCAATTTGAAACTTGCAATTTAATACTTCGTCCAGTGACTGCAAGCTGTGAAAAATTTTCTAGTACCTGACATTCCAGTTACTTAGCAGTGTAAGAAACAGGTCTCTGATACAAAATCCTCTTTTATTTTCCTCAAAAAAAAAAAAAAATCAGGTTGTGCAGGAATTGTTTTAAGCATCTTTCAGAGCCAACTTCCATACTTTATCATTTGTGACTGAAGTAATTTACTATGCTTTTAATTCAGCCCAGATGCCATGCAAACATAAGAATGTAAAATTAAGAATTTTGTGCTTCATATCCTTTCTCCCACTGTTTTGTCTGGGCGAAATCATAGCTTGTTGAATATCTGAATTGGTTGTCATCTAAAAGCATACCCATTTTTCTTGAAGTCATCTACCAAACGAAAGAGGGTAGATTTAGACAAGTTATTAGCAGGAAGTTCTTCCCAGTGAGAGTGGTGAGGCACTGGCACAGGTTGCCCAAAGAAGCTGTGGCTGTCCCATCCCTGGCAGTGTTCAAGGCCAGGTTGGATGGGGCTTGGAGCAACCTCATCTAGTGGAAGATGTCCCTGCCACAGGCAAGGAGCTGGAACTGGATGAGCTTTAAGGTCCCTTCCAACCCAATTCTTATGTTAATGCTTTTGTTATTATTTGTACTTCAGTGCATATCATTACATGTTACAGAATGCATTCTAAAATTTTACATGACAAAATTCCCCCTTATACCTTATATTACTAATCTGGTGATGCTTTTACCAGGTCTTAACTGATAAAGGATACCCAGCCTCATTCTATGCTGTCTGAGTAACTTCTTTATATGATTTCATTCAATATAATTTCAACCAGGACATTTACCCATCTAAATTCCATGAAAATTTGTAAATATTTTTTTGTGTATGTATAATTTGTTTACATTTGCATTTGCAAGCAAGATTCTCCAACCTCCTCTGACTACATATATACTGATCCATAAGAAGGGGTGATACTTTTCTAAAGGGGGACTTCCTACCTCAATTGAGCAATTTCAGCTCCTGCTCACAAGGTGGTAGCACTCCTGCACTGACACTCTCTGTAGCAAATAGGCAAGGGCAGAAAATGACAGCATCCAGATTTTGCTCTCGCTGACATGAATATGCCGTGAAGTCACGTGTAGAAAGGCAATTTACATATATGATGTTCTCATAATGTCACTAGCATATGCTGTACCAGCAGCAAATCTATTGTAGGACAGTCTCTTCCATTTTTCCTACATCCTGACATTACAGATGACAATTTTTAAATGTTGAACACTGGGGTAGTTTGAGATAAATCATATATACAGCCACAGAAAGCAGCTATGATGCATCAAACTCATTATGTCTGCAGTAGTGAATCATCCTCTTCATGCACAGATTAACTTTTGAAGAACAGTGTTACTTCTGCTTCCCATGTGCAGTTTATCTACATACACACAGTAAAAGTTCTGTTGCAGGCCATCAGTCTGGGTTGCCAAGCATTGGAATAAAAACCTTGTTCTCATAAAAACATATGAGAAGCTACATCCTATACAGTATCTTGGTAACTACATTTGATAGGTCACAATGAGCATCTGGATGATGACTATCTCTTTTCCTGAATATAAGAGATTTTCATGGAATTTCTCACAGAGGTCTATATTCAGATCTATCAATGGACTAAAGATGTAGTGTTGTACAGTTGCTATGTTTATATCCTGATGAAGACAATGGTACGTTTCCCTGGCTATTACTAAATGTTGTTTGTAAAGCATCAATCTTTTCTTGCAGATACATGAAAAACAAGTATTTATCTGTTAAAAGCATGCCAGACAAAAAAAAAACCAAACCACTTAGAAAGTTAGAGCACCTCTCCACATTCTGGACTTTACCAGCATTGCTGCTATGCCTTATGCAGCCACATACCAGCTCTGGAAACCTTGTGATAAGTTATTGTTTTGTGATTTTCCACTTCATCTTCCCAAATTATAATATTTTATTTGTTATTAATTTCATTCAGGTCAAGTAATCCTTACTCTAAGGTGGTTTTGCTTCCCTGCCTGTGACCTCACTGAGCTGGGGCCTAGAACATTGCATCTGGGAGTTGCTATGCCCATCTGGGGGTGAGAGGACCTTCTCCCACTCAACGCCAGCATTGTGGAAATGGAACACAGAGAACCCTGAGAAATGCAAGGGATGGAAGTTAACATTGCTCTGGAAATAAACAAATAAACAAATCTGATGGTGGACTAAGTGATGAGGTATGCAGCTCCCATTCTCTGTGGAGTACCTGCAGCCTATTTCTTGGATGCTTTCCAAAAACCTGGAGGTTTTTACATTAGCCTGGAAAATACATCTCTCCTTTCTAGCCAGTTTGCAGCCTGATGTATCTGTTTGTAACACATTAGATCTGGAGTTATTCCATACACCTGCATGGAAAAGAGGAAAGGGAAAAAAAAAAAGGTTCTTGTTTAATCTTTCAAGGGCCACCACATTCAGTTTTCTTAATTGAGAAACAGATGTCGCAGACTTAGAAAAATGATGTTTTTAAATGGTTTGTTGCTTTGCAGCGGTCTGATCTACCTGCATGGCAGCTCAGTCTCTTCCTATGGCTGAAAGCAATGTCGAGACAACAGCTGGTCTTCTATGTTACAGTTTTCAAATATATGTTTCCCCACCCCCAAAGAACTTCTTATACTTTCCTTTTATTGAAGCAGTTGTCCACACCCCAGAAATTCTTGATAGCCATCAGTCTATGTCTCTAATTGCTGGATTTCCTCCCTGATGATGTCTTCCTGTAGCTACAATCTTTTGACATTAAGTTTTGTAATTACTTTTCTTTCTTTTCATGGCAATAATGAATATTGAAGATGTATTCTGAATACAACTGTGATTTACTATTTACAAAGGATGAAACTTCATCTATCTTACTGAAGTGAGGAATGAAAACTATTTTCCTACAGCTACTGCAACCCTTTAGGGCCAAAGGTTTTCTCTCATGGGTTTCTCTCATACGTATCAGTGAAATCTCATTAACAGGTGAAACTAGGACTGCCACATTTTCTAATTCTCTGTTTCTCTCCATCAAGGGAATTTCTGTGCTTTTTAATTTTCAAGAAAGTTTTCCACATAGCCTCTAGGAAAATAAGGAATTAGTCAACATCTGAAAATTCAGTATATTGAACTGTGTTAATTTTGTTGAAGGCTGTCTCTGTGATGACACTGCCTTTATTATGACTTTGCCTTGCTGCTGATTATGCCTCTATGAAGACTCTATGCATCTATTGATACACTCTGCTCCTGTGACTAGTCTGCTTGCACAATGACAGTCTGCCTTTATGATGCTACTCTGCCCCTGTAACAACTGTACCCTTAATGACGACACTCTGCTACTATGACAATTTCACCTCTGTAGATGACACTCTGGCTCTATAATGACTGCCTTTTTAGTGACACTGTGCCTCTGTGCAACGCTGCCTCTATGATGACTCTGTCTCTTTAACAACAGTCTGCTTCTATGACCACTGCATCCCTATGACCATTCTGGGTCTATTACCACTCTGACCAGTGATGAGTATATGTCTTGTAATAGAGGTAGAGTTGTCATAGAGGTACAGTTCTCACAGTGCCAGAGTTGTTTTAGAGGCAGAGTCACCATAGGGGCAGTATTGTTTAAGGTGCAGCCGTAATAGGTGCAGATTTGTCATAGGGGCAGGGTAGTCATACAGGCAGTGTCAGCATATGCCAGAGATTTCATAGAGGATGACTGCCATCAGAGAGGTAGAGTTGTCATAGAGGAAAAGTCATCAAGACAGAGACATCATAGAGGCAGAGTGTTGTCATAGGGGCAGACTGTCATTGTAGGGGTAGAATCATCATAGAGGCCAAGTCATCATTGCGGAAAATTGATTATAGAGGCAGAGACATCAATGTTTTTTTCAAGGGGTGGTCATCATTGAGGAAGAGTCATCAAAGAGACAGTATCATCATAGAATTTCAGTTCTTAACTCTTAACATAAACACTAGCACAAAAAGCAAATTTTTTTTTTAACTTCTTAAATATAAGTTTTTCAATGCTATTAAAATGTGAGCATTTAAGAGGTCAGACTTTAAGCCAGTCATTCATTGAATGATTTGTATTACATCCGCTTAATCTTTCTCTTTATGATTTATACCCTCTTAGCAGCTACTTTCATTATGCTTTCATCAAAAAGGAGGAATCTGTGTGATAAAACTATTCATATAATCACATTTGGCCTTCAATCTAGAAAATATAATTCACAGTTACAGAATTCCTGAGAAGACTGTTTTAAGCCAGTTCCTTTGTGAATGAAATAGTGCTTATTCATACTTCCCAGACAGGCAGAGAACTTTTTGTCTCTGGGACAGACACAGTCAACCTACTTCAACCTCTATTATAAATATGTTATGGAATGACATCTTGCAGCCTTTCATGGCATTTGATTAGGAGTATGAGCAGAAAGAATAGTTCAAAGAGACCACTTTTCCTATCTTACTCCTTCTTGCCTTCTTTGCTTAACACCCACAGAAAATTAATTATTTATGGCCTAAAAGGTTGGGTTTGATGTATGTAGAACCACAGTCTCATTAATAAAAATGTCTACTTTCAGACATCTCAAGAGCTATTAAGTAATTTTATTGGGAGAAATCAAATACAGTAGCAAAAAGATCTTTCCAGTAAAGACGTTTTGTTGGGTGCTTCAATGTGAAATTTTTATTAATCAGAATATTGCTGTACTTAAAAGCAAACACTAAATACAAACAAGTTCACTTACAGCTGTCAAAGAACTCTGCTACAGTTAAGGACAAGGAGAAGTAGCTATACTTTCTGTGTCATTTATTTTGGTGGGCAGATTTGTGTTCTTTTCTTCTCCAAAGCTGTTTAATGCTGATATTTACAGATATCAGTAAATTAAAAACAGCTTTTTAGTGCAGCTTTGGGTCTCAAAGTAATTATAGACATGATTCTCTGAAAGATGTGATCCCGGCGGACTTCTGAGTTAATTCTTTGTGTATGTCTACACAAATTCTTTTATAGATAGGAATAGAATATTAATTATGGCTATAAGAAATTAACTAGTATTAGAGGAGTGCATGGAAATAGTTTCCAAATGGAAAAGACAAGTGCATCACTTGAGTCAGGGGAGTGTTTGCCTGTTACTATTTTGAAATTCTGCTACTAAGTTTGACCATTTTCCCAACTTTCACTAGCAGGACTGTAAATCAGGAAATGCAATGGTGGGAGCTGAATAGCTGTTAGGTTCTAGTTTAATCTTTTGATATTCTGAATATGCTTGCATATTAACATTCATTGCATATTAACTTTATATTTTTTCTTGCTTCTTTTACCTATATATTTAACTCTCAATTTCTTGAGGTTACAACTGTTAGCCTGGAGAAAACTGCAAGATCTTTACATACATATGACAGGCAGGTAGGAACTAGACGATCTTTAAAGTTCTTTCCAACCCAAACCATTCTGTGAATCTATGATTCTATATTTCAAGGTTGCTGAAACTGTATGCCCCATTCATCTTAATATATCTACTTTTCTCTATGCTTTCCCTGAAAACCTGCTTCAGAATTTGTGCAAAGTATGCATTCACCTGGCAACATAAGTGTAACTCATCTCTACTGCTTAGCAGTCACATTTCCAGTCACATTTTTAAAATGAAGCAGAAATCTGTCACTGCATTTCACAGGGAGTCAAAAGACCTTGAGCAGATGAGGTATGCCCTACAACTACTTTCTCCAGACATCAAGAGCTTTTTTTGTTCCTTATGTAAACAGTAGGTGATAAGCTGCTTCTGCACATGAAAATTGGTACACCTACGTATTTATAGAAATTCACTGTTTCAATTAGCTAGTGGAGAAGTTTAATGATCACACTATGGATACTGGATTCTCATTTCATTCAGTCCTGTATCTAATTTGAGGCATTAAAACCCCTTTTGATAGAGACATAAACATGAAATTTGGCAGCTACCTCCTCTTAGTCAAAATTTAAAAAAATACTTGATAACTACCACTCTCTCAAATTGCATCCCCGGGTATTAAAATTCCCTGAGAGATCAGTTGATCTAATTAATACCAGTAAAACTAACTCAGATCAAGAAAAAGCAACAGCAGCACCAGATCAGGGTATCTGAGTTATTTTTCAGTTCTCTTCTAATATTAAAACTGAAGATAGTAGCTCTGTGCAATACAGCATTTTAATACTGTCCTTTAACAGCTCTTAATTACTGGAAAAGTTGCAGTATGAGGACCTCAGGACCTTTTGTGGGAAAACAATTGTTTGGCAATTTTTGTGCTGATGAATCATTGAGCAGAAACATAATTTTCATCCTTTTTTGCATAAGCCTGATGATACTGCAGTTACTTACAGAGCAATAGCATTACCCCAGCCTGGTTGTACTCTAAGGTCTGGAGCACTTCTCCTATTAAGACAGGCTGAGAGAGCTCAGCTCATTCAGCCTGGAGAAGTTCTGGAGAGAACTTAGAGCAGCTTCCAGTGCCTAAAGAAACCTGGAGAGGGGCTTTGGACATGGATCTGTAGGGACACAAAAATGGGGAATGGCTTTAACCTGACAGAGGGGAGATTGAGATGAGATCTTAGGAAGAAGCTCTTCCCTGTGAGGGTGCTGAGGCCCTGCCACAGGTTGCCCAGAGCAGCTGTGGCTTCCCCCATACCTGGCAGTGTTCAAAGCCAGATAGGACAGAGCTTGGAGCAACCTGCTCTAGTGGGAGTTGTCTCTGCCTGTGGCAAGGGGCTGGAACCAGCTGGTCTTTAATGTCCCTTCCAAGTCTGTGATTCTATATACAAGGCTAGTTCCCATCCTCATCTAATTATAGTGGATAAGTTATTACGTTAAAAACAAAACTTAATGTTCCACAGTATGCTTAGCCTGATTGACTCAAAGATAAGAACTTCCTTCTGAATTACTGAATATTAGCTAAAATGACTTATATCCTCTTCTTTTTTTTTTTATATTTTTGATAGACAAATGTTTTTATCTGTTGAGTAACATCCTAGAATGAGACAATAGCTTTGTCATATTTTACTAGATTCTTAACTAACAATTCTTATTTCTAGTCTCTCTTTTTGGCATCTCTTACTATTTTAGCATTTTAGAAAAACTTATAATGTAGCATTTTAAAATTTCACATCTATTTCTCAGTGGTAGGTAATTTTGCCATAGTTTTTTAGCTTGCGACTGTGGAAGGCACAAGACAAGTTGCATTTGGGTCTTCTGAACTGCTGCTTTTCTGTTTGATTTTCAAAAAAGGAGGGTTTTTTTTGTTGAATTCAGTGGAAGTTTTTGTTTGCTTTTTTTTGTTTTGACTGGGTGTCATGGGTTCAGCAGCAGCAGTCATTTTTCTCCTTTAAGTAGTAGCTGGTGCAGCACTGTGTGATTTTCGACTTGGGAACACTGCTGATAACACCAGTGTTTATAGTTACGGCTTGGAGTGTTTAGGCTGGCCAAGGGCTTTCCGAGTTTCATGCTCTGCCAGGGAGGAGGGGAGCCGGGAAGAAGCCGGGCGGAAGCAGAGACAGGGCACCTGACCCAAACTGACCAAAGAGGTATTCCATACCATAGCACATCATGTCCGGGAGGTAGAAACAGAGAGCAGAGACCAGGAAGGGTGGTGGTGCAGGGGGGGGTGTGCACAGCATGGCCGGGATTTGGTATGAGGTGATGGGGGGGCACTGCATAGTCAAGCTTGGTACCAGGTGATGGAGGGGCACTGCGTGTCATGGCTAGGTATCAGGTGAAGATCTCTTGTATTTGCTTTCCTTGTATTTCTCTTGTATTATTATTGGTGGTAGCAGTAGTGATTTATGTTATACTTTTGTTACTAAACTGTTCTTATCTCAACCTGTGGGAGTTGCATTCTTTTGATTCTCTTCCCTATCCCTCCAGACTGAGGAAGAAAGAGAGGAGAGTGAGAGAGCAACTGCATGAGTTTGAGAGCCTCAAACCATGACAAAATACCAGGAAGATCTCAAAACACTAAATGAATTAGTGATAAAATGTCAGATAAAATCCAGTGTGAAAATAACTCTATTGAAATATATTCTGTGATGGCACTGAGTAATGTACTGATACTTAGGAAAGGGATTTTGCAGTCATGGATTGTTCTTTGAAAGTGTAAAACAATGTTCATTTGTAGTCAAAAGAAAACTCTATGTTGAGAGCTATTAAGAAAGAATTTGATAGAAAAAATGGAAATGGCATTATATATGAATCCCTTGTACATGGCTAATTATAAACCCAATTCAAGTTTAGTGCCTTCTATTGGCCATTTTAAAAGGACTAATTAGAACTAGGAAAAATACAGGAAAATCCTACATGTATAGCCAAAGGAAGAGATTGATATTGACTCAGGGCAAAACCACACATTAGGATTCTTCAGTTTGGAAAAGATATGAAGATATATATGAATGATATGAAGAAGGTGAATAGAGAATAACTATTCAGTTTCCCTTAACACAAAACCTAGCAAAAGCCTCATTAAATTTCCAGGTATCTCATTTACAGCAACCAAAGGAATATGGTTTTCTGTCATCTACCACATAGCTACACAGTAGAACTGTTTGCTAAAACAGGCTATGATGTATAAAGAATATAAGAGTTAAAAAAAAACCTATGAAACTAGTCAAATTCATTAAGAAAAAAATGCATTAACTGTTCCTTCTTTATTTCCCATGTTATAGTCTTCCATAATCTCATCCTCAGAAGTGTTCAACCTAGTTTTTTAGCCCAAAGGAGATTATAATCGATACTGAAGTGTTCATTCTGTGTCACAAATCTGTCAAAGACTGTATATACTGCTTTGAAAAATCAATTTCATGCATGAATTTAAAAAAAGTTTCACTTTTAAAAAAACAAATACACAAAAGCAGCCTCATCAGGATAACTTTAAACCTTACTTTCTTACAGGGCCTAAAGCCCTTAAACACTCATCTGCTGTTCCTTCACTCCAAAATGTCACGAATGGTAACTGATTTGTCAGTAGGCATCAACTCAGGACCATTAGTCTTATATGAATCCTTATTCATACCTTCATGGTCTCACCCTAAATATACATTATAGCAAAGTCTTGATCACACAATTGCACATTTTTTTTTTTTCCACAGAAATCTGTTGCTAGGACTGTGACATGATATGCACTTCTTTAAGCTTGAAAAGCATAAAATAAAAAAAAATCATAGTGACAACAAATCCCATCACATGTTTTTTTTTTCAGGATAGTTCACTAGCTTTACGGTCTTCAGACTCCTGCTTGTCCTGACCAAACATCTAGAAGTTGAACTAAGGGCTGCACTGGTGTCCATTCTTCATGTGAATATAGTCTTCTCATGGACATTTAATATAGAATTAAAATTGCAGGGCAGACATCTATGAAGGGACAGATATGCTCAGTGAGAATGCAATTTTCACCAATTTCAGCTCCTAAATACTAAAAAGCATTTAAATACTAATATTAAGTATTTAAGTAAGCATTTAAAGAAGTATTTAAGCATATATTTAAAGTAAGAATTTAAGAAGTATTTAAATTCTAGTATTCTAAATACTAGAATACTAAATGCTATGTCACCGGCTGGCTTTCAAAATTAAAAAACATTTGAGTAAACTATCTTGAAATAACAAAAGGCATATCCCAAACAGAATAATGACTCCAAGCTAAATATCGTCTCCAACTGAGAAACCAGTGTGGTCAGATTTACATTTTGAAATTTAAGACTGGAAAAAAACCCATGGTTTCCAACACATATATGTCTTTATCATAGAAATTCCAGGCCTAGATATAGAACTTGGCAGCATAGCATGCAGAAAAATGACTTACAACTGTAGTAATTTTATGTAATAAGATACACAAATGTATATAACCAGCAATGACTAAAAGTGAGAAGGTAATTTATTGACTTGACATATTCCAACATACATCTCTTTTAGAAGAACATAATATTTTGAAATAGAGTTACTATTCTTTCTGTGGAAGCTGGTAGGAAATCCCTCTGGCAAAAGCAATCTTAGCATGTTTTGGGCTGGAGAAGAGCTTAAAGCTCATCCAGTTCCAACTCCCTGCCGTGGGCAAGGACACCTTCCACTAGACCAGGTTTCTCCAAGCCCCATCCAATATGGGCTAGAACACTTCCAGGGATGGGGCAGCCACAACTTCTCTGGGCAATCTGTGTCAATGCCTCACCAGCCCCACAGTGAAAAAGCAAACAGGCATTGGTTTGTCTTATGTTGTAATGTATAATGCTAATTATTATAGACTACTGCTATAAATCAACATTTTATTTCACCTGATGTCATGGTTTAAACCCAGCTGGTAATTCAGAACCACGCAGCCACTTGCTCACTCCCCACCTCTTTCTTCCTCCCCTGACTCCTGTAGGGATGGGGAGGAGAGTCAAAAGAATGCAACTCCCATAGATTGAGATAAGACCAGTTCAGTAACTAAGGTATAACACAAAACTGCTACTGCTACCACCAATAATAATGATAAGAGAAGTAACAGGAGAGAATATAAAACTAAAAAGGGAAGGAAAAAACTAACAATAAACACAAGTAAGGCACAATGCAATTGCTCGCCACCCATCGACCAATACCCAGCCCGACCTGAGCAGCGATTTGAGCCTTCTGGGTAACTCCTCCCAGTTTATATACTGGGCATGACATACTATGGTATAGAATACCTCTTTGGCTAGTTCAGGTCAGGTGTCCTGTCTGCTTCCTTCCAGCTTCTTGTGCCCCTCCTCACTGGTAGAGCATGAGAGACTGAAAAGTCCTTGATTGGAGTAAGCATTACTTAGCAACAACTAAAAATACCAGTGTGTTATCAGCATTGTTCTCCGACTAAAGTCAAAACATAGCACTGCATCAGCTACTAAGAAGGAGAAAAAATAACTTTTACAGCTGAACCCAGGACAGGTGCTTATTTCACACTGATTATTTTTTTTGACCAGAGGAGGAAGTGTCTTTTTTAAACAGTAGATGTAGGTCCTTGCTGTTGCACCTACAGAAGCTCCTGAGGAAATGCAGATCTTTACAATCACTGTTATGAAAATGAATAAAATGAAAGACTATGTGCCAAAATATTTACCTGGTTTAGTTTGCTCTGTAGTAGTGTATGTGTATGTACACACGCACACAGACACACTTTTTTATAATGTTAGGAAATATTTTACCTAAACTTTAACGTAACTTACTATATAAGTAAGTAAAACTGGGTTTAAGTTTGCAATACATGTCATATATAGTAGGAAATTTTTCAGTTAATTGGAAGGAATTCCCCAGTTTTAGGGAATAAAATGGCAGGATGGACATCATTAAATCCTAATGGATGTGGTCAACAAGGTAACAGCAATGTCTCCACCAGCTAACAAGAAAGAAAGACAAGCTTTCTTAGGTGTTACAGGGTTCTGGAGAATGCACATTTCAAATTACAGTCTAATTGTAAACCCTCTCTATCACATGACCTGGGAGAATTTCAAATGGAGCCCTGAGCAACAACAAGCCTTTAAACAGATTGAATGATAGTTGATGCCTTTGGGCCAGTCTGGACTGGGCCACATGTGAAAAATGTGCTTTACAATGCAGCCAGGGAGAATGGCCCTACCTGGAGCCTCAGGTAGAAAGCACCAGGGGAGACTCGAAGTCAATCCCTTGGGTTTTGCAGCCAGGGATACAGAAGATCTGAAGCCCACTATACTCCCACTGAGAAAGAGATACTGGCAGCCTATGAAGGGGCTCAAGCTGCTTTGGAAGTGACTGGCACTGAACTGTAGCTCCTCCTGGTGCCCTGGCTGCCAGTATTGGTCTGGATATTATTTTCTCTTACATTACAAGTTTTCTTACTTTTACCTTTGTCATTCTCTCCACCCATCCCATCAGGGCAGGGGCAGTAAGTGAGAGGTTGTGCAGTGCTTAGTTGCCGCTGGGGTTTAACCATGACAGTGTTAAAGTTAGCTATTATCTGATTTACACCCTTTTTAGAAATACCACCAACATCCACTTATCTTTAATGACAATAAACTTTCCTCATCCTCTGGGATGTGGGGAGGGAAAATAAAAAAAGTTATTTTATATATATAATCCTTTTAAATTGGGTACTTCATTTCTTTACAGGGTGTGTGAGAGCTGTAGCACAAAGCTTTTCCACTACATGCTGCTTCATTTGAAAGAGCATTATTCCTCAAATTTGATTACTTCATTAAATATCTGTAACTACAAATATTAAAATCTGAACAAATCTGTATGAGAGGGGTGAAACATGATGGATTTTGACTGACTTAGGGAGTTTTAACCAGTCTAGCATTGTGATGAAAAGAGACAAAATGTCATTTAGTGAAAGCAGTAACTGTTAACAGAAAGAAAAGGTGAAGATCTTGCTGAATATTAGTTCAAAAGTTCCAATTCTCAGATGTGTGTGGATATAGTTAGTTTTCTTGAGTAGTTTTGGTTGGAAGGGACCTTAAAGCTCATTCAGTTTCAAACCCTGCCATGGGCATGGACAACTTTCACTAAACCAGGTTGCTCCAAGCCCCATTCAACCTGGCCTCGAACACTACCAGGGATGGGTCACAGCCACAGATTCTCCAGGCAACCTGTGCCCGTGCCTCACCACCCTCACAGGAAGGAACTTCTGCCTAAGATCTCATCTCAGTCTCACCTCTCTCAAGTTAAAGCCATTCTGCCTACTCCTGTTCCTAGAAGCCCTCCTCAAAAGCCCCTCTCTAGGTTTCTTGCAGCCACTTTAGGCACTGGAAGCTGCTGTAAGGTCTCCCCAGAAGCTCCGCTTCTCCAGGGGGAGCAAGCCCAGCTCTCTCAGCCTGTCTCCAGATCAGAGATGCTCCAGCCTTTGTAGCATTTTCTTGGCCTCCTCTGGACTTGCTCCAGGAGCTCCACATCCCTCTTATGTTGTTGCCCCAGAGCTGGATGCAGGACAGAAGGGAGACTTCTCCCCAGACTACAGCAAGGGGGAGAATCCCCTCCCTCAATCTTCTGCTTACACTCTGCAGATTAAGCCCAGCACAAACAGGGGTGTTTCTGGGTTCAAGTGCACACTGAAGTAGGGTCATGAGGAGCTTCTTGTCATCCAGCACTCCCAAGTCCTTCTAAGGGCTGCTCCATGAAAAAATATCTGTAAGCTGATTTAGGACTCACTACATTGGGATTTGAAAGAACTTGAAAAGCAGAGTAGACACTGTAAGTAAAGAGTTGTTGAAAGCACATCAGGAAGAATTTTGAATGGTTCTGTGAATGGGAACATGTAATAGAAAAAGTCTGACCACTACAAAGAAAGGCGCAGAGCACAAAAGGGTGAAACAATCCCATAGCCATTGCTCCTGGGGTGTATCCGTAATGTCCCATCAAAGGACATTTGTGTCCCCTGGTATGTTTGAGTAATGCTACAGGATCGGTGCCAAAACTGCCAGCTTATTTATTAGTTTATTCAACCTGCCATCAAAGCACAGAGAGAAACAGAGCCTGACACTGGGGTTAGCTGATTTAATTCTTCCTTACTTTTATCATTCTTTTATTTTTTATTAATTTCCTCTTAGCATTATTTTAGAATAAGAGTTCCAAGAATGCTTAATCATTGAAAAGTTTCTGACACTTTCTATAAAAGCAGTAACATTTGCTTTTACTGTAGCTCATGTCTTAGAAATTAGAGTTAGAACAATTAATATTGAAGCTCGAAGAGACTGAGGATTAATTTCTTTGAATGATTTCAACATATGCTAGAGATTAGTTGTGTAATGAAACTAAATGTTTAATACATCTGGTAGTAAATTTTATTTGCTATAGCATATATTGTTTATATTTTTGTTCTGCACAGATTTCTTTTCAGGTGTTTGCCTGTGTTCCCTAATTTTGTGCTTACACATTGAATCAGAAATTTTCCCCCTATTACTCCTTTCTATTAGGAGTGAAAATACATCCATGACATAGAAGCTAAAAATCCTAAGCTATTTAACTTGCATAAAACCTAGACGTTACTGTGGGTAATTTACTGCTCTTGAGCAATTTTCAGTTCCGTGACTGTGCTTTAGGATGTCAATAAAGGTGGCTTGGTTTAAAACTTTTTTGGAAGAAACCTTAACTATTTACTGTAAAGTTTTTTAAAAAAAAAACAAAAAAACAAAAAAACAATGAAATAAGTAGTAACCTTAAATGACACATTGAAGGGCTTTGATAATGTTTTGCAAAGGAATTAGTGGTTTATTTTATCACTCTGAATTTCATTTTTTCCAAATTTTGTTATTTGGACATTACCAATCACAGTAACATGGAAAAAGGGATTCCAAAACCCCCAAATGCATCCGTCTTTCTTTTTTGTTACAAATTTTGAGTGACTAAATGCAAACTTTATAAGTGATGCTTTAACTATATTTGCCCATGGCATGCAAAGTTACTTCTTTAACAGAAAAAGAACATCCCCTTTCCACAAGACAAAGGATCCCAGCTACAATAGCATCAGTAGGTATCATTAGGACACTGAAGTACAACTGGGTATTATTCGCCTCTTAAGTCACCTGTCTTGAGTCCATTAATAGTAGCATTGTATGTAGTTTCCACATCAGGAGGAAGTCTTATTCTGAAACTTAATTAAGTTTTCCTGGCAGCTGATAAAGACTGTAATGGAAATAATTGAGCCAATATAACTTACTCTCTTCTGCTGTTAAATTATTATTCAAGGAGAAAACCTCCAATTTTTTTTCCTTCATTGGGCTTTTTAGGAGGCTGTTTTCTTAGGTTCCTGCTATTTAGTGTGTTGATTGGCTTCAGCAGGATTGTTATCTCTGTGTGTGTGTGTGTGTGTGTGTGTGTGTGTGTCATAATTCATTTCTGTTGAGTCCCCAGCATGCGGAAGCTGTTTCAGAGAATCCTTACCAGTTACAAGATGAACTATCATCTGAAATCAGTGTGATGTAAAGCTGAAGGCAGCTGCAATGCACAGATTTAGGTTAAATGCCTTGGCCTCTGCCCAGCCAGCTATCCCTCTAGAGACTTTCATTCAGAAGCGATATGAATAGGCTGCTCAAGGCTAGATCCAGAAACCTAAAAACATAGTACCCAATTTTAAGGCAGAAGCAGCAAAAAATGAAGACCAGAGCCTCTGCTGAGTTTCTCTGCACTGTGTAGAAGGTTAGGCACTTTCACATGGCATCCAGAGCAGTAAAAGGAACAATGAGTCTTAACTCAGTTCTGTAAATATTAGCTTCCTACTGCCAGCTAGCTAGGAAATGCTGAGTTTAACATCCTGGCTTTATTAAGTTATAGAAGAAATTGCATTTTCACCCCTTGAGATTCACTTCCTCCACCCACTGAAATTAAGAAAACTCACTCTCCAAACAATCTTTAAGGTAGTGGCTTAGCCATCCCCTTTCTATTTAAGATTTTATTGCTTGACCACAGCCATGAAGTAGGAAAGCAGATTGATTTCTTTTGTATTTGCACATAGTGGAATTCATACTAATTTTTCCTCATTTCCATGGCTAGCTCTCTGAAAACCACCCTGTTGTTTGTTTCTTTATGGTTACACGGGAAATAATGTTACTACATGTTTGCTACAGTACAGTAAATCTAGAAGGAGGGAATACTTAATTGTAAAAATTGTAAAAGCCAGTTTCACTCTCATGCTTATTGAGCCTGCATACTCACAAGGAAGACAAAATGTCGTAGGCTGGTTTGGGTTGGAAGGGACTTTAAAGCTCCAACCCCCTGCCACGGGCAGGAGCATCTTCCACTAGATTAAGTTGCTCCAAGCCCTGTCCAACTTGATCTTGAACACTGCCAGGGACGTGGTAGCCACAGCTTTTGTGGGCAACCTGTGCCAGTCCCTCCGCACCCTCAGAGAGAAGTGCTTCAGATGACACATGGCCTCCAGCCAAAAGATGTATCTCCAGGAAACGTAATCAGGATTGCATATGATGTCCTGCATGACAGGGGACACCAGATACCCAGTCACAGTTAGAGGTTCGTTTAGATGGTAATAACATGCTGGATTTTGATATGGTTTGCACTATCATGGAGTTCACGGGGATTATTTCTGTGAGTTTGTCCCAGCTGAGTGAGTCATTGGGATTTGCCCATTTTCTTATTTCCTGTAATAGGCATCCTAAGAGCACAGAGACATGAATACACAGAACTGCTACTGCCACTCTGCCAGACTACTCAAATATTTACAAAATAGTCTTTGTCACTGCACTTTATCTGATGCAATATTTCACGTCAGTGGTGCCAATACATTATCTTTCAAAAATTCATCTTACTGGGAGCCTGCATAGTTACTACTTTTACTCTCATTTGAAATTAATTATTTTAGCTTTTAAATTGTAGAATTATGAATAAGTAATATTACCCTTCCTGACAACCTCTTTTCTTTCAAATACATCTGTTCCAAAATTTTGAGTAAACACGTTGATTTCATCAATATAGGAATGTTATAAAGGCCAATTTTGTTATAAAAAAAAAAAAAAAAAAACACG
>JASSUY010023530.1:0-58729 GCA_032466535.1 Forpus xanthops | reverse complement strand
GAGAGTTGGGGCTGTTCAGCCTGGAGAAGAGAAGGCTGTGTGGAGACCTCATAGCAGCCTTCCAATATCTGAAAGGGACCTATAGGGATGCTGGGGAGGGTCTCTTCATGAGGGACTGTACTGAGAGGACAAGGGGTAATTGGTTCCAACTTAAACAGGGGAAGTTTAGATTGGATCTGAGGAAGAAATTCCTTACTGTAAGGGTGGCGAGGCACTGGAATGGGTTGCCCAGGGAAGTTGTGAATGCTCTATCGCTGGCAGTGTTCAAGGCCAGGTTGAGCACGGCCTTGGGTGACATGGTTTAGTGGGAGGTGTCCCTGCCCCTGGCAGGGGGGGCTGGAACTAGATGATCTTAAGGTCCTTTCCGATCCTAACTATTCTATGATTCTGTTTCCATATAAGACTCACAGTCATCTATAATTACCTGTTTAGAAAAATATGCCATAAGTAAGCTCTTGCTGCAACTGAGAATGTGCATCCACAACCATCAGTAGGATGGAAAAAGTATTGCTCCATTTGACAGCTGACAGTGATGAAATGAAACTTGTGCAGTTATGTACGTGGTGGTGATAGATGTCCAATGATCTTAACAGATTACTTTCTTCATCTTCAGTGATAACCACATTCATGCATGAAATTTTCATAACTTCTTTTTTTCCCCCCTAAATTCCTGAAGAGCAAATAATGACACTTCCTAATTATCAAAGAAGGATTCAGAATATTTGGAGAAGTAATTTCTAAAACCTATGACAACATCATCAATGAGTTATTTTGTTAACAGAAATATTTTGCTTTAAAATTCTTCACATTCAGAAGCTGCTAAACACTCAGAATAAAAGAATCATAAGAACAAACAAAAAGCAAGCACAGAGCAGGTTATATACAAGTATTATTAGTATGGAGCAAGGGCACAGGTTTTGGAACCATGAACACGCGTTTCATCAGCCCGGCTCTCCAGAGCTTCCAAATTCTTACTGAGATTTTCAGCTGGGATGGACTGTTCACATTTTTTCCTGAAAATTTACACCAGCAGCTAACAAAAACTTTTCCATGTCACTTTTACTGCAGAGTTACTATTACAAGTATGAAACTCATCAGCAAGTTTTGTTAGAGTGTTCTTTTCTTTGTGCTGTAACTAGCCTTATTGTAAAAATAAGGCTATCTGCAGACAAGAGGCACCTACCCCTATCTTTACCACATACAGGACACTCACAAGCTGGAAGAAGTAAGGTAAAATTAGCTTACTGACCTGAAAGCACAACGATTTTTTTTCAGCAACAGAGAGCTCAAACCCACATGGAAGAATGTCTTGTGGAACCAACAAACCACACCGGCAGAAAACAATCCAGCCTTGTGGAATTCCCCTCCATGGATCTGACAGCACAGAGGAAAGCCAGGTCCATTACCCAGTGGCACTGGCTGGCCTCTGAACCCCAGAAGAGATGCAGTATCTAAGTGGACTGTCTCAAGTATCCTTTTAATTACTATGTCTGAAGTGGGTGATGAAGCTCCTTGCTAATCAGCTGGAATTTTTGTCAAGTAAGTGTGACATACATTAAGCATTTTGTCTTGATTTTAGATGTCCTGACTCACTAAGGAGGACCTAATTAAGTCAGATTTTCATTTGACAAGAGCTGGAGTCAAACAGGGAAAAGATGATCAATTCCTATGCTGATTTGATATACCATACCATCATTTGGTCTTGTGAGTGAAAAGAAGTTATGTATTGATCTTTCACTTGTTCTAATCACATTACATGAAATTGCTGAACTAAACATTTGCACATGTCCATGTACTTGTTTCTCTTTAACTAGCAAGACAACGTAGCAAGACACAAAATCATTTCAAAGTGGTATTGATTGTGTCAGTGTTTTGCCAAACACCTCTATCTTTTTCTGCAAGTACTTCCATTAATCAAGATTACAAGGCTGCAATGTCACATCATATACATTATTTCTTTCCACTGGTCACCGCACAAAGACTACTCCTCTTCCCAGTTTTAATTTAGGACTTTCTCCCTCCGAGCATACAACACATGAATGTCTCAAATACTGTTTTAACTTAAAAGTCTGCATGAGTGAAGAGTCATTAACAGGATTTCTCCTAATTCTTAAGAGCACATTTCCCTGGTGCTTAGTATTTATACAGTTCTGTGCACACATATTACTCAACATCAACCACTTTTTAACAAGCCTTGCAGTCTACTGCACTCACATCAGGTTAGCCTTTTACCAGGTTTTAAGAGCTAATTGCTGAGTAAATACAAAGAGAATTTTGCTCTCAATTTATCATCATTTCAAAGATTGCACTTCTTATTGCAATTTCTATATAGTGGTTCTTGACAGCAAAGTACTTTCACAGAGCTGGTATTTGGAGAAGAGCATCCTTGGATGGTTGCTAACGGGTGTTTCAGAGCAATTAGCTTTGACTGAGCAAATCCTAAGGAATCCTTGTCCAAGCTGCTGAAAGGTCAGAGGAGAGAACCAAATCCGTAAATAGAGTGAACTGATCCTCTGGAAGCATTACAGCAAACTGACAGCACTGTTGAGTTAATATTCTTACCTAAATAACCTGGACACTTCAGTATTTCAAATACAGCAGGAGAAAAGTTTTTTCAACTGATTTAATTTTTATGTCCTTCCATTTTTTTTTTCGCAGACTACCCCAATTATTTGTAAGGATTGCACATGAAGCAATGCAGAAAGGACAGCATGTATTCCCAAACATTGCTATCTATTTCAATTTGTCCCACTGCATTTCCATGCCCAAGGACTTACATGTCACACAGAGGTATTCAACAAGCCACCAATCAACACTGCTGAAAGCAAGAAGAACTTTGGGTAAATGTCCCATTCAAACTTCAAGAGATCTTTGTGCTGTTTTTAAGCTGCCATTTAAAGGACACTAAAGAACCTTGTCCTGACACTTCCACCATACCAATGACTTTATAACTTGCTGACACACTATGCTCTAAGTTGCTTAGAGGGATGTGCTGGGCATTTAAGTTTCATTGCAAGACATGTTCGTTTTCTCTGTAACAGCTCTTTGTTTCCCTCCATGTCATTTATAACAACCTCTTTCTATTCAGCTTCTCCAAAACCTCAGGCTGTGTTCATCCTTCAGACCATAAAAAGGACTTTAGCACTGATGGTGCATGGCACACAGGGAACATACTGCAGGAGCAGTGGGGAATTGATCACTGCTTCATTTGCTGTTATGCTCTGCTGAGATTAGGAAAAGATGTATATATAAACTGCAACTAGAGCATATGTTAGCTCCAAGAGCAACTTTTAACCTACAGTTTTAAAGAAAGAGGAGCTGGAGAGAGGGATCTGCATTTATCAGGACAACCCAGCATGTCCTGAACCTGCCCACAGCCTCGGTGCCTAAGAGCCTGTCCCTCCAATCTGTTGATTCTAATGGTGAATGGCAAGTGCATCAAAACACAAAGAAATGCTCAGTGACCAAATGTGAAAATACCACAATGCAGGCCTATGGCTACCAGTCTGGTCTAACCCTAAGGCACAGGTACTGAACAGCACCAACAGCATCAGGCGGGGATGCTGTACATGCTGTTCAACTGATGTCTGCAATGTTCAGCATGTTATAAACAATGCTGTGTTTGAATTCAGCGCTTCCTCCTCCCACCCAAGAGCAGTTAAATGCTCAGTAATGCATAAGTGGTTCTGGATTTTAAGCAATTGTTCACAAATGTCTGAATAATTCATGTTACCCTAATGTGTTCTGTAGGTAGTTCCCACTTAAGCATGCACCCAAGCCTTTCCCATGGCAGCTTCACAAATGAAGACTTGAATGTTTCCAGAAATCCTTGGTGCAGAAACAGTTGGAATATGGCAGTTCTAACATGATCATCAGATATTGCCATTGCCAATGGCATTAATAAAACCTGAGTTTAACCACCAGTATACACTGCTAGCTGGATAACAATTAATCAGAAGCTAATCAACAGCTACGGAAATACAACAGCTCCAACCTGACCCTGCTGGGCAGCTTGTGCAGATTGAAGCTACCTGCAGCCTGGGAGGATGTCCACCCCTTTGGCTGAATTTTGGTATCCGGTACTGATCAGGGTGAGAGGCTGGAAATTCAGGCCTAACAAAACACCCTTCTGCATCTTGAGGATGGAAAAATCCAATCACCAGCTTTAGGCGATTTTCCAAAACTACAAGCTCTCCTTCATTACAGCTATTGTACATCATTAAAAGAAGAGAAAAAAATAGCACCACCACTGGCAAAGGGTTGAAGTAGTAGCAGTAAAGATGCCTGAAACAAGATTGTCCAATGACAAGCTGAAAAACACTTTCCAGCAAGGCTCTTGCTTTGAACATTGCTTATACTATGCCTGGAATAGGACAACCTGATCTGCTTAGAGCATGGCTCAAACCATAAAAAGGGAGCAGGGCCATCACAATGTATCTTGCATTAACTACCTGCTTTTTAATTATTTCCCCTCCACACCAGTTAGGCCTTTGCAACAGCAAACTGGATTTAGAACTGGAAACCAGGCTGAGCTCCTATGAGCTTCTGGCTCTCCACTCCCAGTCAGCTGGACCTGGCTTTCACTTACACTCCACCCACAAACTCTATGCCTCCAGACAGACAGAGAAGACAATGGATCTGATTCTATAATTAAACATAATCACAATTAATTACTTAGTAAGTGATGTGCAAACCAGAACATACCTCAGTTCACTTTCCCAAAAGCACACTGCTTGTGAAGCAATGAGAATAAACCTTCTACACACCCCTGCCACCCTGCCGCTCTCTGCGCCCTTGTGTTCTGGTCCTCCCTGTGCCCAGCTCTTCCCTCCTCTCTACTCACCTTCTCCAAGAGATTCAAACCTCTGCTTCTCTCTTGGCTGCCCCATTCCTATGCTGCTGGAGCAGGGCAGCTGGAGTTCTTAGGTGATGCGCACCTCAACCTTTAATTGCAAACACACTATCAAATACACATTTGCATTTATTTCAAGCAAGTGACAAAACTGTAAGCAAAATGAAAACTAACTGAGGAAGAAGTATTGCAACATATTGAGACAGCTGAAACTTGAACACAACATTTATTTAGTCAAGATTTCACGATACTTAAAAAGGAAAATAGTCAGGATTGACTCTCCTTGTGCAATGCTGGATCAAGCCTGGTATTTCTGTTCGCACAATTTCTGATAAGCCATTCTGGATGGTGCAAAACAAGCCTCTCGGCAGATCTATTTCTGGCTGTCAGCTTGGCTCCAGATTCTGGCTCTCTCCCATTTTTCATTATGAAGCCTATCAACTGCCCCAAGAATTGCTTATGTTTCCAGGTGAAGTGAAGGTTATATCCTGCCGTTCCTGGAATCCTGAAATACCTCTACACACCAAATGCACTGCAAACGGCCTATGTTTTGTTAAACTTATCAGTTAAAGGCACTGAAATATCTCATGGGATGTTAAATTTAGATCACTTCTAAAAAGGAAAAGAGCTAAGCATGTTTAATTCAGTTTGGCCAGTGTCCTTTCCTTCATTCTCATTACTGGAGGCTGTCCACCAGTCTTGATTTAAGTGGTGGGGTTCCTGATTTCGGCATTTAGGGAGGAGGGGATGTTTTTTTAAGTGCCTGCAGATTGTATCAGAAAATTAGTTAATAAATCCTGCCTTGAAGTTCCATTAATCAAGTGGAGACAAAGACTCAGCATGCTGCAGGCTAGTTAAAATAAGAAAGCTTTTTTTAAAGGAGACAAAAATAAACATAGTAGCATAACATTTGTTATATTCAGCAGCATTTGTTACCCATTTTAGTGCCTGTCACAGACAGTACCATAAGATCTGTTGAAATATTTGCAGAGATTGAGGATAATCAATCTAATGGTATTCTGAATTTATCCTGTCCTCTTTAATTTGTTTGTTCAAAGTTTCTTGGGTTTTTGTCTTGATACTAAGTGTGTGTTGTGCAATATCTCACAACAAAGATATCAATGACACCATTAAATACAGTGATGGGGTTGTAATGGCACTACCAAAGAAAGGATCCAAATCTTTTATACATTCCCAACAGTGCGTGCTGCACTACTAATCCATATGAATACTTCTTGTCACATCCATATTTTGACTTCCAGAGCTTTTGCCTTTCCCCTTCCCACCTCCCCCATAATCCATCTCTCATCTAGGCAGAAGCAGGGCAGAAGGCCTGGCACCAAGGCAGTGTTTCTGAACAAGAGTAAAGCAGTGAGTAATATCTCTGGAGGCATAAATTCCAGCTGCATAAGTCAGTTTAAGTGGAGTCCCAAGTGAGAGGCACTGTGCCATATTACACCACCTGCTTTCAGATTAGCCCTGTGCTTTCTCCCCACCAGAAGCACATCTGAGAGACGGCCAGGCAGCATGAGGCTATGAGCATCAAGAGAAATAAAACAGTTGGCAGCAGGGCAGCAGCAACAACAGTGACTGCTCTGCTCCTTGCTAGAGTTTTAATAACAACACAGTTAGGGGAGAAACTCACTTGAAAAACATTAACCCTACCAAAAGCTTCATTTCCTGCTTGCTTGTCTTCAAGCACACAAGCAATTTCTTTCTCAATCAATTGCATAGGTGTTGAATTCCACAACAAGAAGAACAAAGATTATTAAAGCCAGTCCTGTGCACTGGGAGGATGCTCTGGGGAACAAATAGGTTCAGGCTGGCTGCAGCTGCACACCTAAACTGATCCGTCTCCTCTGTTCAGTGGCCCCACAGCCTCACATCCTTTGGAGACTGCTGACATCCTGCCTTCACCCACTCTACCAGCAGCAATGGCAGCCAAGAAGAAGAAGGAAAGAGAAAACAGGAGATGAGAGGAAATGCTGCAAGTTCATCGTCCTTTGGTTTATCACTTATGAAACCATGACTGACCCCTCTCTTCCTTGCCAAGGTAAGCATGAGCAAGGACCTCTACACACACTGCCGCTGGTTTAAGCAACTTTGTCATATTCCTGTTTCAATACAGCAGCACAGTGAGACCTGCCTTTCTTCTGGCATCCTGGCACTCGGTGGTATGGAAGAATAGTCCATTGAATCTCTTTCTGCACTGTAATTAAGTGCTATATATGATATACCTAGCATGCACATTGATACTCATCAGACACAGATTAGGACTTCTACTGCTTAACAGGGTCTGGTTTATGTTAATGTACACACAAAGAAGGCAGCTATGAAACAGAGAGTGCCCTGATATTTGCAAACACTTCGGAACTACAAGGGACTACAACGATGTTGGAAGGCAGGTTCCAGAGCCTTCAATGCAGGTTACAACCACCTCAACGCATTATACAAACAACTGGACTGGATGAAGATGAGGAGTATGAAGGAAAACACAGCATGCCTGTTAGCAAGAAATCCAGAGTTGTTACATGGGAGTTTCGTTTAAGAAAGAATTTAGGACGGCAGTTACTAACTGAATGTAACTGAACAATGTTATGAAAGAGGAAGAGACCTTAAAATAGCAATGCGGCTTGCAAAACACACAGTAGTCCTTCCACAGTGCTCAGAACTGCTTAGGCCTGTGACTGGATTGAGTCATTTGGGGCATCGCTTGACTTCGACACCAAACAAAGCTCTAAAACACGATTTACAGGGAAGAGACAAACAGATCAGAGCTTTGCAGCCTCCACAGAAGAAAATTTAAAGGGAGCATGAGAACAATTTGCAATAAAGGCTTGTTACTAAAAGAAATCATTCACTTTCCACACATATACAAGACATACAGAGCTTGAACAGCAGCATGCTCCACTAAAGGCAACATACACCAAGACATTAGTTACCAATTCAGCTGAGTTACAAACAGCGAACTGCAGAAGATGATAATTTCAAGAACAAAACTAGTCTAATGATAGCTGAAAGTCAAAGGGATTCTTTTCTGGCTTTTCAGGCTTTCGTAGGCAAGACATTGAACGTACAAAAGCAAAAGAGCCCAAACAGAATTCACATCACACTTACATAGACACAAGGCTTAATACAAATAAGCTACAGCAGACTGCACTTCCAAAAAAAGCAGAGAAAGTGCATTTTCTAGCATTTCAGGTGGATATTACACCATAAAAAAGGCAATTACTTAAATAGTGTGGCACAAGGTGCTAGGAGAATTTATATAGAAATCAATACATGTAAATTTCCAAAAGCTCAAGGGGGTCTAGTGCCTTTGCTTAGATACATGCTAACATGTACCATGACCCCATGAGAACTTTCAAGACCCTGTTTCATTCACTCATCAGAGGTTTATTACAGCTGTGACTTTCTTCTCTTCAGTTTACACATTGAGTTTCTGTTAAGGACAGATGAATCTTGCAGTCAGAATCTTCCATGTTCTTGAATCTCATCTTAGCAGTTACCTGCAATGTTTCCAAGGTCCTGCTGTCATGGGTGTCTAAATCAAGCCCCAGACAACAGCAAACCTCTGGGGTCATGAAAGTGACATAAGGGAGGGAAAAGACACTCTGGGACTTGCGCAAAATCAGAAACATCTGACTTGCTCGGTCTTACCATTATCTTAGAGGTGGATCTTGCTCAGGTTCATGTAACTTCCCCTTGCACTGCACTTTACACACAGCATCTCATCACTGCCTGTCCCCTAAGCACTGCAGTGAAGCTCATTCTTCTGATGAACAAGTGCCACCCCAACAGCCTTCCTCCTGTCAGCTCCAGAATAATCCAGACAATTTTCCAACTTCCTTTCTGATACATCACCACTGCCAAATACACCTTAAAAGCCATTAACCACTAATGTTTATGTTTCCTGATTTAAAGGATCATGGAGCTCAGAGTGTGCTTGAGGAACACCATGATTGGTTGTTACTGTTTTCATAAAATAGTAAATCCTTTGCAGATTTTAGTCACTGGCATTCACATTACGTAGAGCCAGCATAAAGTTCAGATTAAAAACATTTAACTACTGGGGCTGATGACAGTGTTATTTCCACTAATAGTAGAGTAACTATGTGCGAACATGCAGATCAGTCCATAACAGCATTTCATCTCTTTCTTTATATTAGGAATACTGCAGTTGGCATGGAGCTCAGCTAAACAGCTGAAGCAGATGTTTTACCTCTATTTTGAATCTGGAACAGATTGGCAAAGTTAGCTTGATTCAACATATCCTGATAATAGCCTCATACTCACCATCAATAAAACCATTGAAGCTGATGGGGAGGGGATAGAGGAGGGGAAATGTCAAGCTTTGTTGGTGAATGCAATGTCAGGTAGCCAGGCCAAAGGAATGAAATGGAAATTTTAAAGGTTTCAAAACTGGCTTCACTTCAGAAACCAGTTCAGCATCTTCCAAACATGATGTATCTGACTGTGAGAAATACAGTAGCTTCAAAATGACTTTGTCTAGAGCCTAGTTAACAAAAAAAAATGAGCCTGAGAGCTGTAATGATTGTTTTTCCAAGTTACCATCACAAGTTATGAACACCTCAGTCTGGATACCCTCTGGAAAGGCTGCAAGATGTCTCCAAGACAATTGTCACAGTTCAGAGCCTCAGCATGAGCCTTCCCCTTCATCAGACAGAGTCCCATGCATTAAATATATCTCCTTATCTGAGAAAAATTCATCTTGAATGAGAAGAATCAACCAGAATTGTAAGCATATGCAATCACATCAGCTGAAAAAGCAGGATACAAATCTTTCTTCTTCTCAAGTTGCTTCCAGACACAATGTCTTGCTGAAACTCCTCAGCACTGAGAAGGGAAGCTAGAAAGGGCCTCGACGCCCCAGACCACAATACAGCTAACTCATTATGTACACACAGTTATCTTTGTTATTGCTTCTAGTTCCTACCATACAAGTGGTAAGGTCTGCAGTCAGATACAGCCTGGCTATGTCAGAGACCCTTCCTCTGCCCATATCACATCTAGACACATTAATTCCCTCTGACCTAGGATAATCAGTGTCCAAACGGGGCCTTCTTTTCCGGAGACAAAGGCTTGGTGTGAGGGTGCTCTATCACAGAGTGACCCGTGTGGCATGGTCAAGTCCCATTCTTCTGAATCACAGGGGAGGGGAAAGAATCATCCAGCAAAGAAATGGGAATACAGGAGAGGGAAAGAATGCAGTCCACTTCAGATGCCCTTCTGCAACACAAAGTGCTCAAAGAAACCAGAACGAAAAAAGAAGGTCACTTTTTACAAAATCATTTTTAAACCAAAACTGCAGGTACCATTTGTAATTCCATTTGTTATTTTGCTAGAGAAGTCATAGCTTATTAAAGCGGCAAGTTAATTAGACTTGCATAGCTTAACACTTCAGCCTGTCATTGATTTTTCGTGAACCATTCCAATTCAAAAGTGATTAAATTAATACTTGGTGCTGTGTGATATGCACCATGAGTCTGATGCCAAAAGGCATGCTTGCAGAAAGGAATACTTGATTAAGTATTGATTAAACTTGATTTAAAAAAAAAAAAAAAACATAAAATAGTGTTTTAGGTTTTTTTAACAGAAGGTTTATATAAAAAAAAAAAAAAAAAAAAAAAAAAACACAACAAATCTGTATCTTCAGTCTCTACAGACTGCAGATCCTGATCTCCTTTACAGTTCTTTGGTAAATAACCCTATATTAGTCTGGTTGAATTTAGCTTATTAGTAAATATGTGACCTCAATACAAAACAAAAAGCAACCCACTACCACTTAATCAGCTAACTTGTCAAGGCAGTGGCAAGTGCTTTACATTCAATTTTGCCTGTGCTGTTAAGTGGGGCATTATCCTCAACCTCTTGCTGATGACAACAGCAGAAAAAGCTGGTGACAGCTTGATCAACTGCCTAATGAGATCATGAAAGCTGAATTACAGTAACCTAGCCAAGGGATAAAACCAAACCAAAACAAAGGATTTCCTAATAAAGTCTGACTTTATTGTTCGTTTATGTTTCCTTGTCCAGCCACTCTGGTCACACCACCGCAGCTGCCTGTGGTATTGGAACATTTCCTTGTGAGTGGAAGCTCTTCAAGTCACGCCCATCAGAGAAGACGATGTTTGAGGAGCACAGGGCACACATCTGAGCTGCCACTAGTTACCCTAGATGCCTTGTTTGTTAAGGGATCATCCTATTTGAGATGAACCCCTATGTGAACTGAAGAAGCAGGTATTAACATTCCAAAAGGTTTTCCTTCTAAAAGTTTCTTCTTTCTAGAAGTTTTCCTTCTAAATGCCATGTAAATGCCACATCAGCATCTGTGCAACTAAGTTAGTAATCATCCCTTTTTGTTTTCACAGTTCTTTACAAGTGACTCAAGTAAAGCATCAGAAGCTAGTGAGATCTGACAGCATCTATGCTACGATCAGACGTAGTTCTTCACTTGCTCAACTCTGTTTCAAGGAACTGGTTTGGTAAACCACTGTCCTGTTTAGCTGTCTGGTTTGTCCACTCTCAGGCCACCCTGCCTCACTGATCTACAAATCAAAGCAAATCTCTCTGCACCTCATAGCCTTCTCTTTGCCCTTGTTAAACTCTCACCTGCTTTTTGTGGGGATGACTATAGTTCAAGACCTGTATATCTCCATCTCTGATGTCTTCTTTACAGTGGTATACGTAGCTTACCACTCACTGACTGCGCAACACTACAGAAGAGTATGTAGGAAAGTACAGCCTTGCTGAGTCACAGACCTCAGATCTTCAGGACAGGACAAACAAAATGCACTCAAGGGTCACCTAACACTGACTGCATTTTAAGTTGATGGCAAAAACTGCCAAACTACAAGAGACTGAAAGCAATGTTTGGTGCTTTTAAAAAACCCACTCTTAACACATGAAGCTGCATGATCTTTTGGAGGGGTGGGAAAGGTTTCAGAGGGCTGGGAAAGGTTATGCCATCTCACCATCTTTATTCACTGTGATTGCAAGGAGCTTAAAAAAAGGAAAGAAAGGGAAGAAAAGAAGAAAAGGAAGCAGCCTCTTCCCAAAAGTCTGATGAACTGTTTTTGCTAAGGGTTTTGCTCTTGCAGCCACTTCACATAGGGTCCAGATTCCCTTCTCCTCTGGGGAAAGATGAGTAGGACAGCAGTCATCGACCGACTGAAACTATAGTGAAAATGGGACTTGCCCAAGGGGAATTCAGTCCCAAAGTGCTGAGCTAAAACAATGCTTGGCAGGGAGGTTAAAGCCACGTGCATATGGCAATGCTAGCAAAAAATGTAGATGTACCCTTCTCCATCCCCATGGGATACCTGTACAGATGATTTCAGGCTGTTTAAACACGGGCAGAATCTTGAGTCAGTAACTAGAGAAGGAAGAAAAAACCAAATCTTCCCAGTGAGGACAAGCCACCCACAGTACTCTGCCCTCCTGCTTTGGACTGGGCTGCTCTGTGGGTTAGACATCAGATCTGACTGGTCCTGCTCCTCCAGGCCTCAACAGGTAGAAGCTACCTGGCTACATGCTTTAAGTAAGGCAATCTGGCTTGTCAGTGGTCTTATTTATAACCCAATTCAGACTTCTACCTTGTAAGCTCAGTGTCTTGTAAAACTTAGAAGGTGAAATCCATAGAGCCATAAGCAGCTGAGTAACACACAGGAAATCTCTCACCTCTTTCCATGCCATAGCAGTATATAGACCATGGGGGCAGAATGCATATTTCTGATGTATTCTAACTCCAGTTCACCTGTTCCTCAAAATCATTTGGCTCCCAGAAACATTTAATTATTTCTCACTTGAATTTTACTGAATTTTATTCCTGTCTCTACAAGAGGAAAAAAGAAAAAAAACCAGCTCTGAGTCACATTAAATATTTGAGCAGATTTCTGCAAACCGAGAACAAGACATTTCTAATCTAGGTCATCTTGCAAAGATATTGGTGTCACTGTGCTAAATGTCTACTGTCTAAGAGAGAGCTGCCTCTAGCTGACTTGCTGCTCTGACAGATTCTGAGAAAAGCCTCAGGAAATACTTTAAGGAAGCTTCTGTGAAGACAGAGACAAATCACGTTTCTAAATGGCTGCACCCAACTCCAGTAGCCAGCTCTGTTTCAGATAATGGAAGTACCACAGAACACAGCTTGCTCTTGTAGGAAGTGAGGACTGATAAATGCCAGTCTTTTTGCAGTTTTTCACTGGAAGGTTATCCAACTCCAGCTTTCATTTCGTTTGCTGTATCAAGAGAGCAGAAGTTGGCCACAACGCACTCCGAGCTTGCTAAGCATCATTTAACAGAGATAAGGGGGGAAGTAAACCACAGTTGGACATCACTTATCAGCCTCCAGCCACGTTCCACTCAGGCTATGCGCAGTTATGTTCAATCCCAAGCTAACATGCCCTTCGCCGTGCAAATCCTGCATCTTCTCAACCAGTTATGTCTTTCTGAGTTCAGCAACTTTCTTTTTCCCTCCTGACAATTAACATCAAACTGATCCTTCTTGCTAAAATTCCTGGAGGTTAGGATATCACAGGAAAGGAAGAAGCCCAGGAAGCTATAATTTTGCAGGGAAAAATCATGGCTGCCAAAGACAAATTAGCAACAAATACTGCAAAGCAAAGAGGAGGAAATACTTCCTCATTTACTACAAGCATGACAGCTTGTAGATATTCAAACATACAGGCTCTCTGATGATGACCATCCATATCCTCCACAGCTTCTCTCCTGGCTCAGAGATACAGACTCTACTTTTTCAAAACAAAGTCACTTGGAAAAGATTCATCTTCCATGTGTGATATAGCAGAGGTAACTGGATATCTAAAAGGCTGCAACAAGTCAGGTTTTTTTAACTGCATATGAAAAATTAGACCTGTTTTTAATCAGAGCAAAAGTAAAATACCCAGATTTTGGGCTACGTCTGAAAGCCAAGTCCTGAAAAGCAGCAGAGTGTAAGGAAAGCTCACCATGTGCACAGGCTGTACTCCAGCCTCTCTTGTTTACTGAATGCGTGCCCATTCATTATCAGCATTACATGTGCCAGCAGCACCAGTGCACTGTGACTCAGGGCAGACAGCAAGATGCTCTCCTCCTGTTATTATCAAACATGACTCAGTTTTCATGCCTTCATGAAGAACTCACATACCTTATGCATGTCATGAAGGTGAAGCAGTTTTCCTAGCATGAGTACAATGCACAGTGCTGTTCCCACAAGCCTCAACTGGAAATTTAGAAACAGTATAATGAAAAGGAGATTAAGAAATGTAAGTACGAAAGATTACATGGCTTTAAAACAAGAGCAAACCTTTAGAGTTATCCAGGATGGATTTAGGAAAGCCACAATGTTATCCAGCACTCAAAACGGTCACTTCAATTCAAACCACCACAGAATACACTACTTAAAAAGTCCGTGCTTCTGAAAAGTCAAGAGTTACACCCTGAATTAGAGTTTTCAGGTAATGCTGAAGCTTGCCCGATGACAGTGATGTCTTTGCACTCCTCTGCCTGGAGTTCATTTTAGAGTCTCTAATTTTTGCTATTTTTTAAAAGAAAGTAGTAAACAATTTCATTCTCGCAGTCAGAAAATCACTTCCCACATTCATCTCTCCTAATCGCTTCTCACAAATACTGCTGCTCAAACAACATCATATGTGCAAAGTGTAATTAAGATGTTCTAGATAAATTAACAAATGACAAGTCTGTTTGCATGATGAGAGGTGAAAAAAGCCCACGCTTGAACAAGCTGGAGGTTCCTGGAGCCTACAGGGGGGATAACTGCTGGTTTACAGCAAATCAGAATTGTGCTATCTAATATTGATTAAAATTGACAGGTAAATGAAATGCATTTGCAAACATTCACTGACGGCTACGATGAAATCTATAAATCAGAAAAAATGGACAGATTAATGCTTCTGCCATGTTGTTCTGTCAAAGCCATTGCAGATGTCTCAGGCAGACCATGTTTTATACATAGTGTGTGGTACAGCAGAGGTGTTGAGTACTTCCCCTTGAGCTGTCCATTCCCAAGGCTTGGCTCACTGAGGTACAATACTGCTCTTATTTCCACCATTCATTCTGGAAAGTGATGAAAGTCATACTGAAGCTGGTAAAGATATGTGCTATTGCCTCCAACTTAAACAGAGCACTCATCACACATTGTGCACAAGCAAGACAGGTAGTCAGAACTGCACATGGCCAAAAAATACATGCCTTGGGTATGCCAAATTCGCAGGTTCTCTAAATATGTCTCCTAGCATCAAATGCTAGGTTTGTTCCTGGGCCTTCTCATCACAGACCTAGTGGCCAGAACTAGCGAGTGGGTTTGAATACCTCCTAGATACTGAAGGTCTCCCTTTTACTAGTCCAGCATGTCAGCAGAAGCCACCTGAACAGCCACATTTCCCTTTTTCAAACTGGGGCCCAGAGCCACCACACTTTGAAGTTGCAGATACCCTGTAATCCTGAAGCACTCTGTAAGGGTGGACCACTGCTTCATAGGCTAAGAAACAAGCCCAGAGAAGCACACACAAAATTGTTATAAGGACTGATTCTTCTTTCAAGTATTTTCAGGTTTTATGCTTTCAACATTAACCTAGCACTTGAAATATTTCTCCACTTGCTTTTGCTGAGTGACAGCATTATTAAATTCTATAACTAAATAGGTATTTATAGAAGAATTGGTGATAAGTTCTGCAAATGAGCTCCCAGGCACCAGAACAAACGGAATTACAAGAAGCAAGGAAAAGTTTTTTGCTCTCCTTTTCTTCCTGTTCCACCCAAAAAAGGCATTTATGTGAACAGAGAACCAGGCATTTGCAGGTCTGTACTTGCATCACAGTGCTCAGGTCACATCTGCATACCATTCATTCAAAAAAGCCAATTTCAACAACCTTTAGGATTGCTTCCTCCCATGACTGGTCATTCTCACTCCCAGCCATCCGCTTTCTCCTATAAAAGCAAGGGGTCAGGTTGTGAATGACAGTCCTAGCCCCCTTCCAATGGAGGTGACATTAAATCAAGTCAGGGCTTGATTTTGTCAAATGCCACCTAGCTCTGAATCTGGTTGCAAAGCCAAACATACTTAGAACATTTAAAGGCTATCCATCAGAATATCAACTGGGGACAAAGGTTTCCAGAGGGAAACTGTATGAAGTGACTGAAAACCATGTTCACATCAATAAGGCAGAACCCAGCACAGGGAGTTTCACAGCTTGGGCACTGTACACACACTAAAGCAGATGAGGGACACCAAGAGCACCAAGCTGCTCAGGCCTCTCATCCTCTACAGATGCAGAGCATCCTGGTTACATCAGAGGAACTTGTAGGAGTCGAGTGCGCAGCTGTGTTAATCATAGCTAATCAAAAGCCAGGAGAGAAGACCTGGGTCCTGAGGAAACGTAAAGATGAATCACTTGAAGGAGTCTTTCTGCATATGTGGCTCCCCCTGCCAAGATACCATTTTATTTCCATTACCCTCAGCTAGACTCCTTAGACCTGTGGAACTGCTTGTTCCCACACTGGCCCAGAGGGACTTCTGAGAAGCCCAGAGACTTGTCTTCCCCTCTTTCCTAAGCAGCCAGTCCTCACTTGTGAATTAGTCCCAGGGAAAGAAACTGGATTAGTGACTGTTCACTTTCTAGCACAGTACTACTCTCTTATCACACCAAAAATCCACTAATGCCCTCAGTCACACAGATGGCACAACAATTAATATACTGCAAGGGGTGAAATCATCCTCCCCACCCCTTCTCCCCATGGGGCAGGTTCAGAAATCAAAGCAGTGCAGCAAGAAGGTCTGCATCCCTGAGACCCACACTTCACAGTATCTCTCACTTAGGTACCAATTGAGACATTGTCAGCTGCCCCATACTCCCAGAGGACAAAACACATTCCATATCTAACCAGACAGCATCACATCAGAGAAATAACCAACCCTTTTGCATGCCCACAGCACACATAAGGAAGGAAGGAAGGAAAGGAGTAGGTAATTATATTGTGCTATAGATACAGAAGATGAAAAGTGCTTCATGGGAAGTATACAACAAGGAAGTGTATGTTGATTTTACTTCCCAAAATGTTTAACCATAGGCTGTTTTTGCAACCCCTCTACTAAATCCACTGCCAGCTATGGATTCAGCATTTACAGGCTCATACTGAAATTCTGGAAGCACTATGTTGTACAACCAGTTTGGTCACCAGGATATCTGCTCAAAACAAGACTCTGGCTACAAGCATCATTGCACTGATGATGATGACCCTTGAAAGAGATACAAAGCAGCAGGTAACTGACATAGGATTCATTGATAAAGTCCCTTTAAAGGAAAAGAAGGGTTAATCTCTTTAAAGAGCTATAATTAGCTGGACAGGAAAGTCAATTCTGTCTTCCTGGTTCAGTGACAGTGACTGCCAAGTGTCTGAACACACACGCAGGGAGAGCAGACACACAGCCTTCAAGAGCAAGCCTTGGTCCAGCTCTGTTCCTTCGATGCAACTAAGCACCATGTTTGCCTCCCGGCTCTGACACCTGGATTTACATGAGGGATAAAGGCTGATTTCTCTTTAGCAATCTTCTATATTAGAAGTATAAAGCTTCGCTGCTTTGCTTTTCAAACCTGAGTAGGAAACCCAAACTGTGCCATACCCCTCTCCTGCACCAGAGCTGCTTGAATTTCAAATATAGATGGTTCTCTTTTCTTCTTTTTTTCAAAGACCAAGCAACTTTAGTATAACACAATTACAATAAGTGGATTCTAAGTAAGACCTTCAGAAATAATCAGTTCCTGTAGTTGACACAAGCAGCTTGCTTTGTAGGGCTAGTTCAATAAAACATTAAAAAGCAATACTGGGTGAGTTTTGCAGTACTTTATTTTCCCCCGTGTACATTTAATTTCATTTATCATTTCAGCCTCAAGTCAGGAGTTCGGTATTTAGTTCCTATATTTAATTATGTTTCCTTTTCATCATGGCCTTTACCAGATAAATATTTAATCAGGGTGTTCACTGTAGTATAAAAATTACTAGAGTGAAAACAAGGAAGTAATAATGTTCTCATCCTTACATGCAATGGGGTATGTTAAATTCTAGAAGGTTGATTAAAAAAGGGCAACAATGCCACTGAATGAAAAATCCGTTAATTAAAAAAAAGCCAAGTAATGGCAAAAAATAACAACTGGAATATGAAACCATCACACCTTTTAGACAGTATCAGGGACCATTCGTGCTTCAATAAAATGGAATAAAAGTAAAGTACAAATTGAAGTTCAATGCGTCTATCACATGCACACTGGGTCGGAGATCAGACTTGTTATTCCAGTAAAAAAACTGTGTCCTGATACAAATTCCTCAGAACCCCAAATCCTCATGTTTCACAACAGCACAAGGAATGCTTATCTTTGACAATGTCTATGTGCAGTGTGAGTGTTAAGCATTGATTGTGCCGTCATCACTGTTACCCATCTTTCACTTTGCCTTTGCACACAATGAATTGCTTTGTTTTCTGTGATTATTCAAAATACAGCTTGCTATGGACCAAACATTTCAGTTACTGGAAAGCAAGGGAATTTGCTGTAAAACCTGCTGCATAAAATATTACGTTTCTTACATATTTCCAAGTAGTTCTTCCTGGCTATGACTGTGTAATATACATATATTCTCTCTCCCAGTTTTGCCTGGTTTGCAGTCCTATTCTCTGCACCTTTTTCTTCATCATAGTCACTGATGAGACCATTTCTTCCTGCAAAAATTACTCATTTTTAATGTGCATCATCAGTCTTCTGTTACTGTCTTTGCTTAATGCATGGGGTTGGAACTAGATGATCTTAAGGTCCTTTCCAAACCTAACTCTTCTATGATTCTACGTAAACCAAACTTTCAACTCTTTTTTTTCCTAAATCATGTGAAGACATGTTGTTCATCAAAACCTATCTACAGATGAAGTTTCTTTCTAAACGAGACAAGAGGTAGCTGGTTTGCTTCATAAAGTGAGAATTATTACTTGGATTTTTCAGCTTTTTTGTTTTTTTTCATTTACTGTCAAAATAGGTTTTTGACATTAAAATTTGATACAGCCACATAAAGCTTTTGAAAATATTTAACATTAAATGAAATTTTAGACAATCCTTCTTTAGGAAACTGCAAGGTTTTTCTTATCCATCAACATCCGCTATTTAGGATCCCGAAGAATGCATGGTTTCAATTCCTTCTGCCTGTCTTCTGTGTCTTCCAGACGTTAAAGCAGGGAGGTTACCAGCCATCACCCTAAACTGGGAGATGCCAGGTGACAGTGGCACACACTACTCTGAAAGTCAGTCACCTTAACTGTCATGGACTTAAAAAGATAAAGACTGAAACCTCCAATTTAGGCACTGCTTCTGTTCTGGACATCTGAACTGCTGGAGTGTTTTGGCATTTTGCTTCCCATTCAAAAAGCTCACCTTGCCTCTGTGCTCTGGCAAGCCAGGTGAGCTGTGACAGCCTAAGGTGTTAATGTCCCCAAGCACCTACCCTGCACTCTCCAGTAGCACAGAACACAGCATGTGCCACATCTGCAGTCTCTCAGCCATTGGCAGTACAGCACAGGTGGGACAGTCCCGCTCCCTGTCAACCCTGTCCCAGACACCAGCTCATCTACAGACCTCTGGCACTTACGCAGTCCACAGCAAACAGTTCTTGAGAGATGAATCCTACTCTCCAAGAGGCAGTGGATATTTTCCTGCTGGTTTGAGAGTCTCAGATGCTCAATGAGCAGCCCAGCAAACACTGGCACACAGGATGAGATAGGAGTATGCAGCAAGGAGCAAACAAGGGTCCAGGACTATCCCTTCCAGCCAGCCAGCTAACTTGAAATCACGCTGGCATTTCAGTCAGGCTGTGCCAGCAGGGATAAATAAGCTTTTGCTAGTGTCACAACAGCACTGGCAAACCATCCATTCTGTTCTCACCAATTTGGGGACAAAACTGAAGAAAAATGTTTAAGATGAGTCTAAGAGCCATGAAGCTGTAGTAGAGGGAGGAAATACTTACACTGCAATCAACTCTGTCAGAACTTGTCCATCAGAGCCCCTATAATGGGCAAAAAATTTCTCTGTTGCAAGGGTTCAACCCAGTTAAAATTAGTGTTGGGAAAAGTGAAGAATGAAGAGTGCTTCAAATGCCTCATGCTGGGTTGCTGCTAATGTTTGAAAATCATCACAAGGGTAAAGAGACTTTTGCATTCAGAGCTTAGCTTTGCAGAAAGGGAAACACACTTTGGCCAGGAACCTAAAACAACTTCAAGGACTGAGGTCTAACAGAAAACAGTTTTAAGAGCTTTTCTTTCATAACAAACACTTTAACAACAACATTTTGTTCCTTTGATTGCTTAAAAAAAAAAAATCAACTGCTGTATATGGATGCAACTGATATACAGATTCCTTGTGGAGATTTCCTCAGGCACCCAGAGGAGTAAAGGCCCTAAGGATGACTGCTAACTTATCTCAGGGCTAGGTTATTTGGTACAACCAGTAAGACTTTGTCTATACAGTGAAGCAAAAAAAAACCCAGTTAAAAAAATCAGAAAATCCCTGCACGCCTTGGGTTGGCATGCAGATGTTAACAGGAAGTTTTAGAGTAAGCAAAATGCTACATATATGTTGTAATTCAGATGTGGATATAGGCATACGTGAGTATATGCACTGCTCACCCCATTCCATAGAAGTAGTGCTGGCCCAGACAGCTGACCTAATGACACTGACAGAGTAGGATTAACCTGCTAGCAAAACCTTCACTTTCACTGCCCCAGAAACATTGCATTCCTCCTCAAAAACTTAAGAGCATCACAGCCAAGATCTGTGATTTACTGTCCCAGACCCGTGATTTACTGTTAGGCCACGAATAATTCTCATATTCTCCAGATCTTCAAGTCTTCTCTGTTTTATTTGTGTGCTTTTCAGAGCTGGAAGAGAACTTCTGGGATAACTGACAGAAAAACCAACTGAGTCAAAGGGGCTGCTCCCACTAACGCTAACAAAATGCAAGGGTACCAGAAGTGCAACAGAAACAGATTATATTACTACAGCTATCTCTGTGCTGTTCAGAATGTGGCAAACACTTACAAGCACATTTCTACTATTTGCACATGCTAGGTATGTCAGGCATCCTTCCCCTTGAGTCTCCCTCAGGTCATCCATCCCTGTGGCCAGCCCAGACAGCAACAACGTTTTCCAAACTTGCCAAAGACACACGTCAGATATAGAACTTTCTGTGAAAGCTACATTTGCAAATACCCACACCAGGCAAGATGTCAGACTGGAACCAACAGCAAATTCTGCCTCTGAAAGCACCACGACAATATGCCCATCAGCTCCCTGGGAGTGTTTGTTACTGAGGAACACCAGAAGAAAAGCCAGCATAGACAGAGCTGTGTGACTCCTGGCACTCCCATCAGCCAAGAGGGTCCTGACAGAAATATCATGAGACTACAAAGAGCAAGCCAGTCATCATGCAAATAAAAGGTATCAGACACAGTGACCTTAGTTTGTTAAACAGCACAAGACTGCCGTGTGACAGAGTGATGCTAATTACTCTATTTTGAGAGCTCTTCAGGGTAATGGACAGGAGGGAGAGGGAGAGAGACAGAGAGTAATTAAGGCTTTACAATTATTACTTTTATACAAAAGAGCCCTCAGTTCCAAGTTGAGCCTCTCCAGAGCAGCTCGGGCTCCAGCATCAGCAGGGATGCTGGGGCTCAGCATGGACCAGAGAAGCGTGGCACTGCCAGGCAGCGAGTCCCCAGTCCAGCCCTCGCAGCAGGAATGGGAAGCTGGCACGTGGCCCACACCGCCTTGGACTACCAGCTATTATAATCCATTGCTGGCAAAGCTCCTGCAGCCACAGAAAGAGAGGAGGAAAATTAACTGAGGTTTAATAAACACTGTAGGGTAAACATGATTTCAGATAGACACCAGATATAAATACTTGGCTTTTTCTTAAAGATACAGCCTATTTCCAGGCAACTGCATTCAGATCTTAAAACAATGAGGTCTCCCATAGCTTTTTCTTATGTCTATCTAAAGAAAGGTCCCCAAGAAGTTGGCTTTTTTTCACTCCCCATTTCAAACACAGAATCACAACATCTCAGATGACATTAGAAAAAAATGAGACAAGGAGATGGGGTATTACTGAAGGCAGGTGCCTGTTACAGCCCAGCCAGCTAGAGTATCCTCTGCACCAGATAACCTTTCAGTCAAGACAAACAGTATAACTAGGGCAAGTGTGTTTGTAGGGTCAGGGCACAAACAGCAACCCACACAAGGAGCCTGGAAAACTTCATCCCTAAGTAAGTGCTGCTGAGAGCACTCATCAATGCGGTGGGCCTCAACTCAACAGATCAGAAGGATAAACACATCTCCAAGTTGCAAGGATGACAAGCAGTCCCTTTATAAAGACTTGGAGCCTTGATATTTTGGTGTTGTGAAATACCTGCAAAGACACTCATACAGCAGAACAATTACTGCATGTAACTAGAAGAGAGATGCATATGGTCACACAAGTCACTTGTCACGCAGACTTCGGAGAATAAGAGAAAATTTCTTCCAAATATCTAAAAATTAAGAAAATGCAGCTTCTGAAGCAACAGCAAGGTAAATGTCAGCCTAAAAGTCTGGCACATATCCTATGTTTCAGTAATCTGTTAAAAGAAAAGATACCCTGAGTCTTAAGCTACTCCTCAAATTGTCAGCAATTTTGATTTTTAGTGCAACACCATCAGGATTCTTCCACTCATGCAAGTTCCCCCCTCAGCAGACAGTGACATCAATGAACTGATTTTGACACTTCATCAGTAGAAAAACTCCGATTTAAATTACACTTGCTGTCACAAACAATTTGTGCTGTGTCACGCTCTGCCCACCCCAAGCTTCTCCCTAGCATGTTGTTAGCAAGTTAATGAGAACACATCCTCTCGCTCCAATCAGCACATCCTCCAGAGCAGCAAGATGAACTACAGAAGATGACATCTCAGAAGATTTTGGTACAGCAAGTATCATAGAAAACAGCTGAAAACATAAGATAAATGAACTTAACCATAACAAAAGACAGAAAATAGTACTAAGGGACAACCCACCCACTTTGCTCTGAAGTCCTCTTTTGACGGTTAAGTATAAGATCTAGCAATCTGTCTTGTGGAGGGGAGCTGCAGTATGAAAGGCTGCCATCCAAATAAGTCCCATTTAAAACAAGACTAAACTCTGAAGGCAAGGAGGGAATAAATCATATGAGTATCTGCGGGTTACAGCTGAATGCCAGCACATTTTGTGGGATAAGACAGCCAAAATATATACAAATGCAAAAAGAGAAGGATGAATTTTCCATTAGATGGAACAACGAGCGATAAAGGAGGCCCCAGGGAACGATGATCTTGCTTCCAAACATCATGGACACAGGCTGGGGCAGAATGGAACCAGTATGTCCTTACCCCCACACCCCACATCCCCCCCCGAAGTCTGCATTATAGCAAAGCCATAAGATCATGAACAAACACTGCAGACAGGATCAGGTAAACAGCAGAGTCCAATTATATAGTCTCTGCTATGAAAATTAGACCTACAAGACTGAGTTACCTAAAGCTAGTGAATGAATTAGCAAGAGGGGAAAAAAGGGGGAGGTGGGGGTAGAACAAACCGCAGGTTCCCCTGCAGAATTAACACTAAAAATGTGAATACCCTCCAGGGAGTTTCCACTCTGTACATGCTTTCCAATTACTTCAGAGCACTCATGTTTCAGTATAGAGCGGGAAGAAGGCAAGATGGCCCTGCTTTTTAAACAAAATGTGACAGGAGGCCAAATACTGATCACATCAGTGATAGAAACCCACCAACCCCATAGAGCAACCCCTGTATTTCTGCTATTCATCACAGTTAACACAAATGTGACGATTGGGTTTTGTCATCAAGAGGCAAGGCAGTATTTCCATGAAGGGAAAATGTTGACATTGAGGAGATCTTGCAGGGTGACCAGCAGCGAGCCACAAATGATGTGGCTGGGGCAGAGAGGTTCTCCAAGGGCACCAAAGCTCAGCAAAGCCATTCTGCATTCCCATCGAGAGCACAGCCTGCTGTTTCCCTCCCCTCAAACCTTTTCTGTCACACATACTTCACAAAACCCACATTAATTTTTGTCTTCCCACGTCTTCCTGAAAAAAGAACCTAATCCTGTATTGGTAGAGACAGGCAGTTGTTATTATTATCTACAGGAAAAACAAAAGATACTCATCTTATCTAAAGCTCAGCATAAACAATGAGGGGGAGAAGGGAAGTGGAGACCACACCACAGCACTACCATTCAGTATGGCCCTTCTGAGCACCAAAGGTCTAGGTGTCTTGCCCTCTTTCTGCAGTCAGGGAAATGGAGAGGTGAGGAGGGGGCACTGCCCCAGGAGGTGCAAAGGCAGAACCCACCATTAGCAGTGGCACCCACAGGCAGCACTGCCTGTGCAACTCAGGGTTATTTTAAGCAATGCTTCCAAGATGTGGAGATCAGCGCAGGAGTGAATCATGGTTTTCTTCACATAAAAAGGCCAAAAAGAGAAATGTTTCCCATTGCACAGGCAAGCAATTTCAGCCACACCACACTCATGTGACTGCAGCTACAGGGGACAAAAAGAGGCACTGTGCAGTTGGATACAGCCCAGCCCACATCCAAGTTAATCACTTCCTCAGATCAGGTCACAGAGGAGCAGAGCTGTCACAGATGTTTACACCATCCTCCCCTGAGACAACCAAGGAGAACTGCATGAGGACAGAGGGCGGACAACAGACTGAGAGCCAGTACTACTGCACCTACCTTGCTTGCCTCACAACAGCACTCACTCTCCTCTCTGGGGAATAAGGAGTATATCCTGCTGGGAGAAGCTCTGGTGCTGGTTTGCATTTGAACTTCAGCTGGCACAGTAACAGTCTAATTCATGGTAAGGGCTCCCTAGGTGATATAACAGGTTTTGGGGGCTTTTTCCAATTTTCATTAAAAAGAAAGAAAACTCTACTGCTTTCTCAACAAAGCAACATGAAAAAATCAGCAATAACTATTTTATGCAGACTTCCATGCAGGAGCAACTAGCTAGGACATTATTCCAAAAGAAAGACAAAATCATTGATACGGACCCTTGTCAGACAGCTGCTTCACTTCCCTTTGAATAAACTAAGAATACAACAGAAGTTCTTGCTGAAATACAAGACAACTTATTTTTAATGCTGAGGTAATAAGAGAGAGAGGACAGCAGAAATCTCTTATGAAAGAAGGGAAGAGCAATATGTTAGTACCAGGTAAAAATTCAAGCAACAAGTTCCACGAGGAATAGGGATCTCCTGAAGTTCAGTTGCTCAGAAGCTTCAGCTGCATGAAGACAACATTCAAGATAAGCAAAGCATGCCAACGTTCAAAGTCAGGTTCACAAACAGCTCCATCACTTCATTATGCTGGAAAACAGCAATAGGAAAGACAGAGTAATTTCTAAATGTTTTGCCACCACTTCCTGCTTGACGGCACAGAATCGCTTTTCGTAGGTAGCCATTTCAGACCTGAAGCAGAATTGGATGTGCTACAGCAAGGATTATAGTTTCTTCTGAAGGTCTTAACATTACTTCCTCCCAGAGCGGCTTGGTTGGCATAAAAGGAAGGATATGCTGCAATAGAGTAGCATTTACTTGCAATTATTTGTTTGCCTCAAAACATTAGCATCTTCCAAACATCACGGGTGGAGGAAGGAGGTGACAAATCATCTAACGGGTGGCAAGAGGTAGATAAGAATTTCCATTACTAACTACGTGTTAGGTAGTCCCGCCTCAAAAAAGTCATGATGCTATCCTAGGATGTGAGAAGAGAAAGATCATGGTTTCTATGTGTCAAATTAGAGGAGTCATATTCACATCATTTCAGGGCAGCTCACATCCAGAACCTGCAGGAACACTACCAACTTTGAAGGTCAGCTCCTGAAATCCTTACAAGTGATTCTTGTATTTCAAGCCCAGCTTGAAGAGAAGTTTTGATCAGAGCTTTCACAAGAGTACTAAGAAAATATTTGCACACATCATAAGCACTTACTTTTAGTCCCAGAAATGGACCAGGAAAAGGTGCAAAGTAGTTTTCCAAATACAATTTTACATCAGTAGATACCCTAGGATAAACACTCACAGCTCTAAGGAGACCTAGAGTAAATAGATGACTTGACTCAAGGCTTAGCTCATCACAAAATACTTAAGGATGAGACTGATATTCATCAAGAGACTAAAAAGAAAATCAGGTGATTTATCTCATAGAGGCCACAACTTGCGGTCTGAATCTCTAACCCACTTCAGACCAGTGAAAATCTATCCTTCATTTTGACAAATGAAGCAAGTTTTAACAGAAGTTAACAGTCACTGTTGTGAAAACACTTCTGAGGATAAAGATTGTGTTACAAAGTCACCTATTCCTGAAAGCTTGCTAAACCAAATCTTTAATAACACCCTAACACTACATCACTTTCTCACGTATCCTTGCTCCTTCCTCCCAGCTCAGTAGATGGTACCCAGGGAATACAAAAGACATGTTCACAAATCCTCTCAGTAGAGCTGGTGTACCAAACAAACATCTACAAGTCTCCAACGACAACAAAACAAAGCAAAAAAAAGCAGCAAATGAAGCTATGCTTAACTTCATTATGTGAGAAAAAAACCACGGGTATTTTCTACACCAAAAACACCAGGCATGCTGATAAACAGCAAGCAACAGCAACTAGCCAAGTAATGCATCAGAAATAGCAAGAGTGCTTTTGTCTACCAAGAGACAACAGTGAAATGAGTTGGACTGTAGGAGCCCAGCTGGGAAGAGGTTTTTACAGAAGCATATTCATGGATTTTTATGGTTACCATTTCAAACATGTATATATGAAAAGGTTAATGCTCTTCTCTTTCTTCCCTCTGAAGGTCATGAAGGAAGCAAAAATAAAGAGCTCTTTGATACTACCACAGCCTACATGGAGATGTTATTTAACAGTATGAAGCTGTCTGGAGAAAGACTGACTGATTTTCTTTCAAGCAAATCCCAAAGTCTTCTATGAACTCTTTACATAAATCTGTGAACTTCACACAAATAAACATGAAGAGTTTCACATTTTTCAAGACAAAATCTGGGGGAGGGGGGACGGGAGGACGGACACAGACGACCTCTAAACTTTGTAAACCCTTGAATTCCTATGTTAAATAATAAGCATTAGTCACCGGTTTCAGTTAACCTAGAAAAACACGTTTTAAGAAAATGCAGCTTTGTAGCCTTTGCAGATCAATATACTTGGGTTTCCACTTTGGTCTTTCCCTTCTCCCAACCCAAATATGAGCTTTATATCCCAGCATACATTACAAGACTGTAAAAAGGTCTTTTGTTGCATTGCAATGTGTTCTAGCACAAATGAAAACGTTTCAATGTAATAAAAATAATGTGTTAAGATATAACTATGTTCATAAAAATTCTTCAGAAAGCTTGAGCTTTCCCAAAGCAGAACCTCATGCTATGGTAAGTTTTCATTAGTTCCTGTTCTGAACACTGTTTGTAGACTGTCTCGATGACATTTAACACACACTTCCTCCTACCTTATTGAGGACCTGACATACAACTGCATGTCACCAAGAGGACTGGCACCACGAGCTGAACTGCAAGATTGCTATCCATTATATGGCAGGGCCAAAAATCTTTCTGCATTTCACCAAGATGTTGCCACAAGAAGAGACAGCACCCAATTCTCTTGTAGTAATGGAGTGTTATCTAATGGGATAAATATTTGAATCAGGGATTGCAAACATACCTCTAGGGTGTTTTTTTCCTTCTGCTTTCACCATAGCTGACACTGGCTGAGAGGAACACATGCACGTTTATGTTCAGCACTGCCTCTATCCCAGAACAGTTTCAGTGTGAGAAGCAGTGCCAACAAGCTGGCAGGTCAGCTGAGGTCCCACCATATTGCAATTGAATGGCCCAGAGAACATGGAGATCCAAGGATGCTAGTCGGGGCTTCAGCTCTCACAAATGATGTCTATAAATAAGGAACGCAAAACAAAGGCCAGAAGATATTCCCTTTCAGGAGGCAGAGGGAAAAAAAAAATGGCACAAGTTTTTTGAGGGTTGGTTTCATCCCTTGCTCTCTGAAACAAACACCTCCACACAGCCTTCTTTCTTCACCTCTACTGCTTAGGCAGCCTCATTTAGTTGATCACTGGGAACTGAGCTTCATTCAGCACCTTAAAATCTGTTCTCTCAGACTGCTCCTTCAGGCATTGGCAAAGTTTTTAACTAATAAGCACTTGCCTGTTAAGATGAAGACAGAATTACTTATAAAATGAATTATGCCTTCCTGGTTGAACTGGTTTTCATTAAGGAAGGCTTAGCAATTTTGCCTGTGTCCATGCAGCCTATGGCCAGCTCCACCAAGAGGGCAGAATAGGGATGCCCACAGTCCTGAGCAACCACACAGACCAGGTTCAGCCACCAGTGACCTCCACAGCACAGAAAGAGAGCATCAGTACCACAGCCTGGGGAGAGCTGGTGGCACGTTCACCAGGACAGCAAGGTGAGGAGGTTTTACCTGATGAAAGGATAACACCATTGCAACTGTCATGGCCATTTACTTACCCTTGTGTTTTTACTTGCTAGCACTTTAAAGATGAGAATCAAGCCTGACACAAAAGGGAGAGGAGAGGGAATAAAGGGATATTCACCATCCTCAAGCTGCTCAGGTTCTGTTTGCAGCAAAAAAAAAAACACCTTAGTTGTGGTGAAAGAAAAAACGAGGAGCTACCTGAACTTCTGTGAGCATCCATCCCAAAAGAGCAGACAAGGACTCCTAAAATTCATTAGGCAATGCAAGTCTACAAATTGCACATACACTTTGAAGCAAGCACTGAGTTTACAATGCAGACAGAAAATATTCTCAAAGGTTCCAATGAAAGGCCCGAGTTTTCCAGAGTTAAAGGAAAGTATACATGCATAAAGAAGTCAATTCTCATTCTGGAAGACATGCCTTTTCCTTTTTGTAACTAAAAAAGGAGCAATATTTTTCAAATATTACCAACGCTCAAATAAGCCCTGTAAAACGAGGCTCACAACAACAACATTCATGGAGTTGGCTGGCATTTAAACAAGAATGGGCAGAACTTGTTTGTCATTTTCTTGTACTTAAGCCAAATAGCTGTAAGGCTGGCACAGGAGGGCAGCACCTAAGTTTAAGATACATAAATAAAAGAGTATCAAAGTAGTAACAACAAAGTAGCCTCAAGAATTATAATAGCAGGTTATCATCACTAAGAAGATCAAATGTAAAAATTGGAGTCTGATTATTATGTTGGGGTTTTTAATTATTATTATTAATCTCAGTTTTGGCCAACTATTTTGAAGGCATCTGAAACTAACCGAGGCTACTGAATGTTGCTTAGGCTTCGTTGTCAGCTCAATTCACACAGGAAAGAAACAATCAAGTATCTGTCTCTCAGCAAGTATGTTAACCTTTAACACCCACAGTATGAACCTCTTCCTCTTAAGAGAGTGTATGGGGGAAGAAATCTTTCCCAAACTGGACCAGGCTTCTGAAGAGAAATAATTAACACACTAAAGCATGAAGGATCCATACAGATACCATATCCTACCTTGTCCCTCTGACACGATTCCCATGTCTGCTGTGCAGCTTTTGGCTCACCACAGACAGATCCTCTGCCCACATGGAGCCAATTATGAGTTTCTTAGTCACAAAGAAATTACACTAAGCAGAGTTTATCCTGTAACTTTCTGCTGGGATGGGCCATTCATCTCCTCTTTCAACATGGACAGGGGCAGACAGTTCTGAAAATTGCCAGTAATTACCAAGAACTTTTCACTGTGCTTCTTCAGGTCAAGAAACTTGTGTCTAGAAGTCAAAACTCTGTAAGTAACACGTGCAATATTCTAGACATGCACATATTTATTCTACATACACACATACATACTATATATACCACAAACATCTTTTGAAAAGATACACAAAGTTGGATTTCAGGCCTTAATCCAACTCAAACAACTGGGGGACATGAGAAAAACTTTCTGGATGGGGAGATCATCTTCCATCTGTGCTCTTACAGCACCCTTGCAATTTCCTCGCAGTTTCAGAAGCTGACCACAACTAGGAGTGGGACAACACGTTAGAAGTGGCTCCAAGTCCATCAGATGCTTCTTATGCTTTTTCACCCACGAAGGTTTTTGCAGGGAGGAGCAGGGGCAGTTTGCTAGGAGCAGGCTGTTTGGGGTATCTTCTGCCAAGTTGCTTCTGGGACTTCATGTTAAGCAAAAGGGGTAAGGATGGCTGAAGGAAGCGTCTGTACTACAACACAAAGTATAAGCATTCTAATGTCTTAAGTGATAGACAAAGGCAACTGAACTAGAAAGCAAGCAAATTGCTATGTTTATCATATATATGCTATTGTTGTAACAGAGGTTCTATTAAAACAAGAGCTCTCCAGTATCCAAATCTGATTAGTCAACAGGTGATACACATTTCAGCTGAGTATCATATCCTTTTGATCTCTAAACTGCATTAGAAAAGACAGTTGCAGTCAACTACTCCTAACAAATACGTTACTGCAAAATAAATACACCCTTTTTCTGTGTAAATATATTACTGTTTTACAACAAGTACTTAAAATAACAGATTTTTCTCCACCATAACATCTTATAGTGGATTTAGGGATACCATCATTCTGCATGCCTACTGCATCACAACAGAGCAAGGATAGTATAGTACAGTATAGTACAGATTATTCAAAGGGAAATTATATATGAGTTTCACCACATCACTGGCACAACATACCATGACAATGACAGAAAAACTGACTCGGGCTGATTCAGAGTACAGCAGCACTGCTGTTAGCCAGCAGGGAGGAGTAGCTCTGCAAGTCCTTTAGGCACTTGGGCTCTCTTCTTGCTCCCGAGCAGCCAGTTCTGTATCAGATGCTCTGTGCCCTCACTGGCTACAGGACAAGGGCCACAAACTGCTCCTTAGGGCTGTACTCCCCTGAAAGAGCGCTCAGGTTTCATATGCCTTTTTGAAAAGGTGAAAGCTCCCCCCCCTGTATTCCTTCTGCAGACACTCAGCACCAGATTCTCCTGAGGCTGATGTAGAGAAGTCCAAACACTACCAAAATCCACTCCATTTCCATAAATCTCCCAACAAAGGTTTTATTTCTGAGAACAGCAGCTGAGCCATGGCAGAAGCCGGGCATGCTGCTATGTCACTGAAACACAACTTCTACTAGCATATGAGCCCAGAAACCCAAAGGCATTTCATAGAATGGTTTGTGTTGGAGGGGACCTTAAAGCTCATACTGTTCCAATCCCCTGCCACAGGCAGGGACACCTTCCACTAGGACCAGGTTACTCCAAGCCCTGTCCAACCTGGCCTTGAGCACTGCCAGGGATGGGGCAGCCACAGCCCCCCTGTGTAACCTGTGCCAGCACCTCACCACCCTCACAGGGAAGAATACCAAATATTATTAAAACAAGCATAGCAGCATATCTAACTCATTTTTATATCCTGTGCCATTTAAACCTAAGGCTATTGGCAAAGTCCAAATCACTAGATCAGAAAAAAACTACAGAGGCCACAGTGCTTTTAACATCGATGCACCTGCTGAACTTCAATGACAAGTCAAGTCTTCCTTATGTATAAAGATTGAGGAGGTTGGGATGACTAAGGTGAATGAATACATTCATTGGGAAGTACACAGGAGAGAAAGGGGAACAGGGCTATTTTGTCTGTGACAACTTTAATAGCCACCTCGGCACAACACGCTCTGAAAAGCAGCAACAGAAATGTAAACCACCTGGCTTGGCTGGATGCCTGCATTTTAGGTCACTTGACCCCAGGACTTCCTGAGCTCCCTGCTACACTGGATCTCCAGCAACAGCCTGGATGAGTAACAACCAAAGAGCACTGACATTCGGCAGCGGGGTTACAAACAACTTCCTCCACTGAGACATCTTCTGCTGTAATTAGAGGGAGGCAAGCAGCATGGGCAGGAAGAGCTGCTGGCGCTGTAGGGCAGAGCACCAGCATCCTGTTCAGCACCAGCTACAGCACATCCATCCCACTCCTCAGCCTTCCCCCTTACATAACCTGAGAAGTCTCTTTAGCACCAAGTCAAGCAAAGGAAAAACCTTTATGAGGAAGTGGAACAAAACAAGACCATCTCTTTGAGTCTTCTGGTTTATAGACAGGCTTCTTGCTCATCCTTCAAAACAGAAACTAGCTGGGCTTCCAGCCACAAGGGCCAGGCAGCTTAACAACAGCAAACAAGCAACGTAAAACCAAACAAACAGCTTTGATGACTGCAGCAGACCCTGGTCAGCAGCCACCACCTTTCTCTGTCATGACTCAGTATATCCTTTCTGCTCCACCACATCTGGCTGCTCATGCTGGACTCAGAGCAGCAGTCAGCTCCTAAACTGAGAACTACCTGCCTGTACTAGCTGTGTTTTTGTTGGGCCCAAAAAGGACCAGAGAAGTATGCATAGGAGTGCATGGGGGACATACTGTATAAAGGAGGTGGTGAGAACAACACAAGGTTTTCCTTTTGACTTAACTGCCCAGGCCCAAAATAAAAGAGAAATGGTGAGATACCACTAGGGCTGTGATCCAGGGAAACCAGGCGGCCATGCAGGCATGCACAACAGACCCAAGCCAGGCACAGAAGGGCCAGGCTCTGGAGAAGCCACTATCCTCAGGTAAGAGCAAGCTGGAGACATGCAAACTGCTACAGAAAACTGAGCTAAGTTTGTAGCCTCAACTTTGCCTAAATTTCTCTTTGAAAACTACCGGAAGTTGGTTGGGGATTTTGTTGGTGGTGGTGGTTTTTATATTGTTTTTTTACTCTCTGTTCTCTCTGGAAATGAACCCACAAGCATGCTTCAGTATTCAGTTGGGCAGTATCACTGTTATTTAATGAGACTTAATATATCTGGATAAGACTTAGAAAGATGGTCTCTCCCATACTTCTGTAGAGTTCAAATGGTAATTCAGAGCCACAGCCAGTAACTTCCATCATTCCCCGTGCTAAAGAGAGAACAGCATTTTGCCATATTTATTTGGGGGAAAGGAGGCGGAAGCAGCTTTAAGTGCATGAACTGTTAGGCTGCAGCATGGAACAGACTGACCTCCCAGACCTTCAACTGTGTGACTAACCCTGACAAGTTCAGAACTGGATTTCTTCCAGTTTTTCTTGTGGAAGTTGTGATTTTTCTCCCAGGTTGTTATAATCCTTTTTTTTTCAGTGCAGTGATCTAACCAGAGCTCCATACTTTTGCACAAATCTAGCCTGTTTTGTTCAAGCAAGATCTTGAAATAAAATTGAAGCTCTACGGGTGGGTGCAGCCAATTTGTTTTGATAATGTTTCCTGTTTATAACAATCCTAAATTTCATTGCATAGGGGAATGAGATCATCAGTAAGGCACGGAAGGCGGGAAGTAGGATGTTTACAGCGCCCAATTCATTTTACCTGAGCTTACAGACTTCATCACTTTGCAAACCTTGAATAATTCAATCCACAGGTGCTTACAGAAAATATACAGGGTTCAATGATCAGGACACCTATGATCTGTCTCCACCAAAGAAAAGTCATCACAGTGGGAACCAGATGATGTTAAGGTCCTTTCCAACCCTACTCATTCTATGATTCAATGACTTTCCAACCCCCCTATCATAAATGTCCTCTTACAATGCTACAGAACATGCTACAGAGCAAGGGGAAAAGAAAAAGCTCACAGGTTTCAGGAGATAAGATGCACAATCTGAACACATCTGAAATTTGTTATGGGTTAAAGAAGTAGTTTCAAGCATTTATCTCAGCAGAAAACAACTAGACTATTTGAAAGCTATGCTGTACTATCATGATTCTTGAACACTGTATGAAACCTAGACTGATTTCCAGCCTCCATCCAGAAGACAGAGGTCACCCTCTACCTGGCAAGATCAACCACAGATCAAAAGCAGGATCTCACAACACTTAGGAAGAGGGAAGAAAGAAGGATACAACAAAAAAGCTCAACACTTGAACCTGGAGCATTCATTAATTTGTATGCGCAGTATTTTCCACATAAAGAGCCTCAATTCATGCAGCTTAGTTTGAGAGTCCCATCTAACTGACAGAACAGGAGACAGCAGGAGATAGTAAAAGTGGTTTTCAATTCAACTGGAATAACAAGGCAGGGGAGAAGCAGTGAGTCTTGCTCCCTTTACCAACTACATGTTAAATCCAGGCCACTGCTTCTACCGCCAGACATTAGCCCATGGTATATTATTCAGTTCTTTCATTATTAATGAGGCACAGTAAAAGAAATCACAGTCTACCTCTGACTAATACGGATTTTAAAATACAAGATACAGAAAGTGACAGTGTGAGCTTGCTGGAGCAGTGTCCAGCATTTTAACACAAACACTGCTCCACTGCCTTATCTTTGAGGCCCTGATTGCTGCCCACGTGGTTTGTTTGCCTTTGTATGGAAAATTTCCAAAACCTACCCACATAAGCTCTCTTGTGAGCAAGCACAGAAGTCTGCCCCATGCCCCAAACACAGTCCCTTTCTGCCTTCTCAGAACTGGGCGTCTACTTCAAGCTAATGGCATCTCTGAGAATAAGCTTTTGGAGCTCTTTTCCTGAATAGTTATGACAATAAACAGACCAACCCATGGGCTTCTTGGACAGCAGGCAGGAACATCCCATTGACTAGGAATAACATGATGCTTCTCCACAAAAGAGGGCAGGGAGAACTGGTGGCAGTGGGTAGAGAAGCAGGGCTTCGACCCATTCCTCATCAGCAGTTTAGCAATGAACACATTCCACCAAGTCAGTGTAAGACTTCCTGCTGAGTTTTGCTGCTGGGATGCAAAGAAAGCAGCAAAACCTTTCCATTGCAATGGTTTGGGGAAGAAACAGAGGTTACACCAACAGACACAGAAAAAAGAACCAGTGAGACAGGACAGATAAGAGTTGATTTAAGACACAGTAATACTGTCTTCCAACTCAGAAATACAATGCAACCTTCAAAAGAAGGCAAGCTGAAACTTCTGTACGTACTTTGATAAGTGACAACTTGCTCGCACTATTGTTCTCCGTAGAAAATTTCCAGCCTCTCTTTCTGTTGTTTTTTTTTGTTGTACTAGTCCTGGCATTACTCCAGCTGTGTCTTGACACAGCTTAGTGTCATTAAATGCTGCATTTCAAAAACAGCTTCAAAAGCTTTCCATTCCCAGCAGAAGTACAACACAACATTACACTTCTGTACCTCATACACTGGACCTGTTTGGAGAAAGTTTATTCCCAACTTAATAATATATTTCATGGAGGTGCATGTGTTGCTCATAATACTCCTCATTCTTAAAGATAACATTAGTCATTACATCAAGTACTCATGGTTATGTGCTGTATCTTCATTTTGCACAGAGTACTATTAAAAGTAGTTATTATTGGTCAGTATATGCACAGACTGGAGGGAGAAAGCCTCCAGTTCTTTTAAAACTACCTTGCTGATAACATCGAAGCGCATACATACATGAATTTTCATTGTCCCTGCTAAACCCTGGGCTTCTCTTTCTTCAGTACAGGGTATCAGCATCACACAACATACAGACATTTATAACTCCTGAATATCATGAGAGACAAACATGTAATTAACTGTATTTAAAAATACGTAATTATTGATTTTCTTTTACAAAGCAACCTGCTTTTATTTTGAAAGGCAATTATGTATTTATTAAGTACACAAAAGAGCTGGGTCCTCCAGCTGAAAGAAACAGAACAAAATAGCTGCAGTTTTCCAAAGCCTCCCAGAGTTTTCAACAGAATTGCAGCTCCAAGCAAGCAATGAGCTGTAGAGGATGGTCCTAACCCATCACTGATCCAAACACCAAAAGCTTTGGGATGTTTCAAGATCTCCCTTAGTCCCATCTCTGCCGTGCCAGGCTGTGAAAGTTTATCCACTGAGTCTTCCCTTGTGTTCAATGACTCTAGGACTTCTTTCCCAGTGCACAGTAATTTGCAGGCTGAACCTCAGTTCTCAGCCATCCTCCCATACAGTAGCTTTACGTCTGCTGCAATCACAGAAAGTGAAGTTACGACTTGCAAAGCAGGATGACATCAGAGAAGGGCTCAAGAATTAGATCCTTCTTTTCTTGCACTTCTGCTCCCCTATCTTCATCTGGCATTGCCTTCATTGTAGTTTGTGTATACAAGAATCTAGGTGCCCCAGGTCAGCTAACCAAACTACCAAATATACCATCACAAACATATATACCCATATTATAATGCTGTAAAGCCTACACAAAAAGCAGTTCTCAGGCCCAAAGATATATTTTGTGATTCAGTTTCCTTACTCACAGTGCAATCTTAATTCCCTCTTCTCTTGATCTACACAGACTGACTTAGTCAGTACCTGTCCATCTAGAAAAACAGGCAGCTGTCACTTCACCAAGCAAGGTCACTTGAATATCTAGGCAACTAGGCCAAAATGTCATGCAGCATGTCAAGTTAAGGCATAACTAAGGTCATTTCCAGCCAAAGGCAAGCTAAATCCTCCAGCATATTGCATTACTGAAGTCTGTCACAGAAAATCAGATAATGCAAATACATCAAGAACAGTCACGTAGGTCTGATTTCACGGACCACTGATCCTTGGACACTAGAAATGATGATGGATAAAACTACGCATATGAAATTGTCTGTCACAATGCTGAATAGTGTCATGAGAGAATGTTATTGCCATTAACTGCAGCAAATGGATGCATAGTTTACATGTAACTGAAGACAGCAGAGATTCGTTTAAACTTGCAGTTAATATGATGAATAAAGGACATGCAGAAATTGTATTTTTGCTAATAAAAATCCAGTAAAACACTTTTTAGTGTCTAAAACAATACAGTTAACAAATGACTCCTTGACAGCCACATCATGTTCTCCCCTTTCTTATAATGTTCAGACATCAGTAACTTCAGCTTCACATAATTGGAGCTGAATCTTGAAGGTACAAGCTTTGTTGGTGCAAAAAGAAATCCCTTGACTTAATCATTAACAATGAAGTAACTAAAGCTTATTATCATATACAGAAAGAAACTTTTCTTAGCTTTTAACCAGGTGCACAGAAGAGAAAGGACAGTGTATGTCAGTTCCAGTCCTGTCTTCTTTAACCTCAAGCATGACTGGAATTTGTTTGTGACAACTGTCAATATACTGACAGGAATCTTAAAGGGATATAAATTATTATATACATAGTCAGCTGCAAAAAGACAACTGTGCAACAGTTGAAAACACCATTGAAGAGATTCAGAGAGAAAGTCAGTAAAGGTGCATAAAGAAAATCTGAAGTAACTATACAGAAACTATCAACGTCATCATCCCTATAAAAGATTAGACCAAAAAGAAGTAGATTGGGCACACACATTTACCAAAATAACACCCTTTCCTCATGTTCTCCCAGGTGCCATCACCCAATGCATTTGAGACCCCAGGAAAACAATGAATACCGCAACGCTCAATTTTAAAGCAAGAGATGTCAAACAGAATTCTGCAGCCCAAGCCGTCCAATACACCCCCATGATTTTCCATTCCATTTCTTCCAGTAACATCCCCAAAACCACTCTGGTTGCAGGCTGTTCCAGCAGCCGCAAGAAAGACAAACTCAGCCGCAAGGGAAAGATCATGTTCAGACTGTATTTTCTCCTTCTGGCAAGGGAAAAAGCTGGTGTAATGGCCCAGCAGGAGACGTCTGGCACAGGGATGAGGACACCTTGATTATAGCCGTGACAGCACACTGGAAATACCTGGCACACAGGAAGCAAAATGCCTGTGGCTTGGGAAGAAGAGATATCCCATTGGTACGTGAGCATGGGGGAACACACAAAGGCAATACCCACATGTGTTGTGCCAAAACCTGCCTCTGGCCAAGAGCCACACAGCAGGTGCCAGGCACTTCTGAGAGGAAAGGGATCTCCCAGGGGTCCCACAACACAGCATGCACCATGGTGGGGCTGCAGGTGAGGCTGGTAGGCAGTGTCAGAACCAGGACAGGGCGTCACAGTACTTGGCCATCCCACATAAAGTACCACTTACAGGCGGAGGCCAAGCACAACCACCATGACCAAAGCACTTGAGAAGCACACAAGAGGAGCCAGCTGAAAAGCAGACCAACATCTTATGAACCACTACAGTACTGTTCTCTACCCAACTCATTTCTGTATGCTCTCAGCATTACCCACTAAGCAAAAGACTTACTGATGCCTATCCCAAAAGGCACCCTGGTGTTTTCAGGGGGTGAAGTCTGAAAGCCACTCTTTGTCAAACCTTCACTGACCCCTCACATGGCCAGCTGAAAGAACCAGGGTGCTTCCTCCAGCACACACTATTAACATAGGCAAATTAGAAGGGTTAAGTTAAAAGCAAGATTAAGATCTGTCTGTGCTCTCACCATGAAGGCTCAAGGAGCTGAATAGTCAGTTTCAGTAATTTCAATATTAACACCTAAATTAAGAACAAAAACTAGAAATTAGGGATGACCTTCCAAAACTCTAAATTTCTATTACCTTATCCCCCACTAATCTTCTGGATTAACACGTTAGCCCAAAAGCTGCAGCAGGTGCTTCACAAGCACCACAGCTCCAGCCAAAGTTGCTATGCCAACAGATATGGAAGAAGCACAAAGAAGACTGCCTCTCGAACATTCCCAATGCCAAGAGGCAGTATCCAGGGAGGAAACACTAGTGGCAACCCATCCATAAATTTTAGTGAAACCAAGCTTTTATGTCTGCACATCTAAAAGGTAGTTTCTGAATGGTAATAACATTTACCGGTACTGCTCTGGACCACTAATGTAAATCAGAAAGCTGTGCTGAGGAAGGGTGGTGTGTTCATTAGGGTATTTTATAAGAAGTTAATTGTAAAAAGTGAAACTCAAAGAAACAGACTGACAAAGAAGGCAGATTTCTACTTATCCTGAAGGCAAACAACTGTACTTTGTGATAGGACTACAGGGCTAATGTCTCTACAAACAGAAGACAAACGCATTTCTTCTGCTAGCCTGAATCTGCACACACTGTATATACATATTGTAGTTACAAAGCGTATGCAAGGAGTTTATACCAGACCTGCAAAACAGATGTCTCCACAAGCCACAGACAACCTTTCCAATGACTCCTTTGTCCTGTCTTGCTATCTTCACCTTAAAAGGTGAAATGGGAATGAAAGGCAAGCAGGAATGAATACCTGAAGATCAATATTCCCCCTAATTTGTTACTGGACATAAAGGAGTCTACGCATCCTCTGACAGTGCACCAGGCTTGCTGGTCTCAGAAATCCCAGGCCAGTGCCAGAACAGTGCATGTTAAGGCACAAATTACTCAGCAGAGTGATTTAGGTGCTCATGAACAGTACAGGAAGCAGCACTGCTGCTCATGTGGACAGAGCCAGGGAACATGGGCTGGCAGGAAGGGACTTGCGTTGCCCTGTGAGTTGAAGCTTAGCATATATTCTTTGCTGGCTGTTAGGCTAACTATCAAGCTTGTATTTCACATACAAGCACTCAAAGGTTGCAAGAGATACTGTGTAAACCAAAACCCTGTCACCCTTCTGACACCATCTTTGGGGAGAAAATGATTGTGGTTTAAAGGAGAGCAAAGACATACATGAGAAACAAATCAGAGAGGACTGATACAGATGACATTACACGGCTGTAAGGCATCTTGCTGAAGAATCCTAAGTACAGAGAAGAGCAATCAGTGGGTTACTGAGTGTTATACTATGATGTGCTGCCACATCCTCGCTCTACTGAGCCTCAAAAAGAAGTGGCTAGAGACTGGGGGTTGGGGTGAAGAGGGTTTTGGGCATTTTTTCTTTTAAGGAAGACTGTGTAAGGCTAGGCTACAGACACTTATTTTGGTGTAAGGAACCTCACTTCCTTGGCTATGTTGAAGCATTACTCAGTTTTCAACCTCCTTGGGCAGCCAGCACTTGAGCCAGCAGAAGGAACTGATGGTCACTGCCCCAGTTCCTTGCAATCAGGGAGCAGTGGCCCTGGTTGGCTTTGGGCAGCCAGTTTCACATTCTTACTGCACTGTTCATGTAAAATCCTGCCATGCCACAATAAACCCCACAGACCTACCACTATTTTAGTCCAAATTTTTTAATTACAGTATTCAAGGATTTCATTTTTCATTTATACCTGTCTACTGAAAACATTCCTGAACATTCAATAACACTTCTCACCTTTTAGAGACAGGATGCGATTTTATTGCTGCTCTAAGCATGAAGCTACATGGAGCTGCACACCAGAAAAATATGTTTTTAATACAAAAGTCAATGTTTTCAGAAACCCAACTGCAGCTAAAAAAGTAGATGCTTGCTAATACCATGACAGATTGTTTCACACACACATTTTAGCAGCAGAAAGTTCAAAACCAGACAGAATCCAAAATATTAGGCACAGTATTTTATGGTCCTATCACAGAGAATGGCTTTTGAAGAAGAATTTTTCACTCAAATGGTTTCAGCTAGGAACCAGGGAAAATTATCTGGAAGGGTAAATGCTCATAAGGCACTCTGGTGTAAAAATCATTACTGGCACGTGCATGCGCAGTCACGCAAAGCATTCTTCACTTAATAAGAAGTACCTGGGTTTGCTTTACCAGGCCTCCCAGCTGGGTGCTAGTTTTAAGGACACGTGTTGAGCCGATCCCTGTGGTCTCAACAGCTTGCTCACAGGCCATCCGTACAGGCCTTCGCTCCCCACAGAAACCCTGCAAGGCTGAGAGTATGTCAAGCAAAATCACGGCTGGCAGAACACACTGCATGCAATTATTTCAGAAGGCAAGAATAAAGCAGGAGAAAGATTCAGAGTGAACAGATGAAAACAATTATAAGACAATTTCAGAGACAGGCTTTGGGTGGCCTAAAAGGAAGCAAGACAAAGTTCAGGAAGGGAAAAGTAGAGACAGACAAAGGGTCTGTGCCATTCTGATAACAAGGAGAAAAATGTCACAGGGGATCAACAGGCTGAATTTAATAACTGTGTGGAGCCAGGATGAGGTGGGAAAGTAGGCGTTACATTTTTGTGAAAGATGCAGGCTTTGGCAATAGAGAGACAAGTGATGTACCCTGACTATCACAAGCTCTGGAGAAGTACAGTAAAAAAGAGAAACCAGCATAATTCTTTTTTGAACACTGGATTCCCCTAAGCTACCCATTGTCATCAGTTGTAACATAAGCTTGCGCTGGGGCCAGCCCCTCTCTGAACATTAGGGAAGTATGGCTGGTTATGTGCAGACCTACTGCAGCTTTACCAAACCAGATGGGCCAATTCCTTCTGCATTCATGGAGATGAGAAAGAGGAATGCCAAAGCCTTCATGCTGGGGCAGCATAGACACTGAAAAGACAATTTTTAACATTTGCAAAAGGAGATGCTACAAGCATGACACTGTTTTGCTCCTTCCCCGTGGAAACACAGCAGTGCATCACTGCTATTCTTCACTCCAGTTCCCCCAAGGGCTCCCTCTGGAACAAACACCTGCACTGTGGGACTGACTGGAATGGGAAAGAGATCAACAAGCTCAAATGCTTTCAAAAATGCATTCAATATAGCTGAGAGACCCAGCCAACCTGCTATGGTAAAAGTAGTATTTACAATGTGGTTTGAGAGCATGGACTTGAAAGAAAGAACTGGCATCAGCCACAGAGCGCTTCTGTCTTATCATAAAGGCTTTGCAAATCACAAAACAACCTGTCCCAGGTATTTCAGGCATGCAGAAATCACAGCCTCTACTGTTACTCTCCTCACCTAACCTCTTTGTTTTCCAGATTTGATTTTATCTGTTCCAGCTTGAAGGCCTCTCAAGCAATTACAGCGTATGTTCTGGAATCATGAGGAACAGTTGAATGTACTCTCAGATCTGGTGCGTACAGATATCTGCCCTTAACTTTCTTAAATCACACTTCCTTTCAGCAGGAATTTATTATAAAAGTAAAAAAGAAGCCAAACACAGCAGACCTTTAAAATCCAGACAAGCAGCAGAAATTCTGGTTTATCCAGTTGCAGCTGGAAGAACAAAGTATGCCAAATTCTATATATTCAACAGCTACTGTAAGGTGTTAACTCCTGTATCTGGCAAGCCAGGAAGCAAAAAAGCCTTTTTCAAGCAAAAGTTCTGATACTGACAGGCCCATGTCACCCTTCTTACATTGAAGTTTCTGTTCAGCCATCCTTCAGCTATACCAATGCAGCCAAAATGCCCTGAACAGACAGTTCTTCTAGGCCTAATAAAAAGAAAGCTTCTGAAAAGAAAACATCACTTTATCTCTCTTCCCATCCATTCATTCATCTATCTTGTAACGTGCAGGAAATATTTGTACTGGCATGCAAGAAAGCACCATTTAAGGATTAAAAATGCTCCTGAATAGAAGAGTCAGCCTCTACAACCCATTGCTACCTTATAATGCTGGGTAGATTCAGACACTGTTAAATTCCTTACATATTTAAAAGGATATTTTAGAGTATGTTTATTTTCCCTCAGTTTCACAGCTTTCATTAAATTAGACAATGCCATAGTTTGTCCCCTCTTTGCATGCTGAAACTGGAATTGCTTGCCTTGGCAGCAAAGTTCTGTAATTTCTATTCAGCGCCTTTCTTCCTGTATCACTCACCAAGTTTGCTGCAGCTATGGCAAAAGCTGCATCACCAGCAGAGAGTGAAGAGCACCCTTGTGAGAGTCTGCAAAGAAAACAGCTACGGAAAGCAAGTGGTGCGTTCTTTCATCAGCTTCCTGATTCAGAAACAGCTGAAAGTTGTCCAGGTGCCAGCCCATCTCACCACACTTGTATGAGTAACGAGCCTAGCACTTACTATTCCTTATTTTCCCCGTTGCACCTAGAGTGACTAGCAAAACCCCAGGGTCATTACAGGGTTGTTTCTGCTGGTGTTGTGAATCCAAGTATCAAAAGGAGTGCACAGTCGCATTTCCAGAACAGAGCAGAAACACCAACAGCAGAGACTTCACTTCTCAGGAATCCTGATCTCCGTCATCCCAGAGACTTCTGAGGCATTGTGTGGCTTCTGACTTCACAACCCTCCTTCTGTTACACTGTCAAAAAGGCTGGAAGCACTAAATGCAGGGACATTCAAATGCTGCTGAAATTTGGGTGATCAGGATGAAGCCCACCATGGTTAGAGCTTTTAAGAAGTGAACCAACTATACCAAATGGTATTGCATTTTCAAAGTCTGAAATTATATCAACCTTCCCATTTCCCTGAATCTTTGCAAGGAAAAAGGAAAATATGCACCTTTCACTAGGATGAACATCTGCTTCCATGCTTTTCTTGTGGTTTTCCTTTTTTAATTACCTTAGCACCCTCTGATGCCTATAAATCTGCTGTCCGACAATTTGCATTGTATGCTGCACGATGTTGGCATTATAATTCCCTGGTTTCTCACTTCCTCCTTTTAAAAAAGGCATCACATTTGTCTGTCTCCAGACTTGCATCTTCCCGTCCTCCACATACTCAAAAATAATCTGCATAAGATTTCACATTGCTATGGCTACTGTACATTCTAATTTTTCAGTCTTTTCTGATTTCACCCATTATATGCATATTTTCCACATCGTATAACTGATCTTTAATACCATTTGTCACTGTCTTCAACTTATATCTAGCATATTTATAGAATAATTTCCATTTTGTCTAAAGAAGAAAAACACAGGCTGTTTATAAGGCCAAAGAGAATGAAGGAAAGTCTCTTCAGAAGAGTATGAAGTGATGAGCCACAAATGACATACAATACCTAAAACTATGTGAGAATTAATGACTCCTGCCTGTGCTGCCACCAGCTCCAGTCTTTTTGTGGTGCCAGAAGAAAAAGGTCCCATTCTTCTGAAGCTAAGAATGAAGGAGGTGGCGAAACTTCAGCAGAGATTCAAGGGACAGCACATGCAAGGGAAGGATTGCTGCAAAGGGAGCTTTAACCACTGCCTTTCATCAACTCCACAGCACTGCAGATTCCCTGGCAGTGTCACGAAGAGAAAAGTGACACTTTGCTGAAAACATGAAAGGGGGAGAAATGCAGAAGTCCAAATTTAAAAGCCTTCTGTGACACAAGCTGGGGACCGAGGGAAGCACACACCATCAGGCTCTGAAAACATAAGAGGTGCGAGGAAGGACAATTTGTTCTGGCACATGGGCGAGAGAGAAAGGGCTCCTCAAAACCAGGAATAATAAACATGGCTCTAAAGAAAACAAGGGTTGAGGCAACTCAGAAATCCAAAAAACATATGTTAACTGTCTCCACATGCACCATGTAGTGCATATGTTTAAACATATGTATGGGGAACCATCAGCCATAGTACTAAAATGTTGTCATTAATACATTCAGTGCTGCGCATTCATTGGATTTAATCTCCTAGGGCTCATGAAAAACTAGACACAAGTCTGAATTTGAGAGATTGTTATGTACCTAACTGAAGGAGCAGTTCTGAATGGGCTGTCTGGACGGCAGCACAAGATGAGCCACCAGAGTCGGAAAGAGTCATGCCAGCCAGCTAAAGAGGTAGCTAGACGGGAAAGTGGAAAAGTAGGAATGCTGAGCCGTAACCACTAGGTACACTTTGGGATTAATAAGAAGAGTTGTTCGTTGACTTCTGATTCCCAGGTTGGGGAGAAAAAAAAAATAAACATTGTTCTTCCAACATTGCTGCCTCCCTTTGTATCAAATACAGAAACTGTGGGGCTGAGGCAGAAAAATCACATTTGCAGAAGAGAGATCGGCTGAATCATCACTTTGCTCTGCCTTAACAACTAAAGGGAAAACCTCTTCCTCTCCCCCTCTTCCCCACTCCCAGGCCTCTATAATTAGTTCATTGTTGTAAACTGTTAAGAGCATTCCATTCCTTCATTCATAAATGAAGGTGAATATGGGAAAACCATTTGTCTTGGGAGATAGGAGCTAAGTAAAACACCTCCTTGATACTCAAAGCAAGAGACCACTATATAGAAGTGTAGGGAGTACTTAAAATCTTTGAAGTGTCCGAGCTCTAAAAATGTTATACAAATCAAAGTAGGCATTAATAGGCAGTACATTTTCAGCCACAGCAAGGCAGAAGGAAGAGTAAGATTCAGACTATACATACTTGTGCTCATTTATTTCTGGCCCCATTTCATCACTACATCTTGTGGCAGTGTACAAAGCTGCTCTCGTATTAGTGATTTTACTCATTGGGACTCTGTAATGAAGACTAATAGCCCAGGTAGCAGAAAGAAGGAAGAAGAGGAAGGATTACACTTAACTGCACTTATTTAAATAAATAAAAATTAACTTCAAGAATAAAAGCAGGGCACATGAAGTGTTCTAACTCAGGGAAACTCTAAGAAAACATGATCCAGCTGCTTTCTCTCATTTCACTCATATTGGAGCCACTCAGATTCTCCAGACTGGCTGTTACATGGCATTGCTGTTGCAAAGCTAAAAGCACTCCCATAGCTCAGACCTTTGAAATCTTCCATGACACGCTCTATAGTCACCACAGATATAAGTGGTTCGAAAGACATTAAAAAGCAGGTAAACTGGGTGACTAAAACCAAACAATGCCAGGTCAGAAATCTGTCCTTCACATTAATATACACAGAGCCAACAGCAAAACAAACCAGCAAAATGATGGTTAGTGTCACTCCAAAAGACTGAGCCAGTTTCATGCTTCTAAGTGTCACATACTCAGGAAAATAAGGCAAGATCTATTTGAGGAATGGATGAGTAAGTTGCACAGAGATGGAATGTTTTTCTCTCTGTAAGTGTGCTGAATCTTGTCCATTCTCCCCTGGTTAGGGTACCTGTCAAACTATTAAAAATAAAACAAACAAAATCTTTATAAAGTCTAAATGAGAGCCAATGAGTATAACTCTGAACTATCACACTGATTCCTATTGTCCTGAGCAGTTCTATAGGATTAACCTGACAAAAATCATTGTTGCAAGAGCCCTTTATATTTCAGTGCTCCAGCACTCCTAGAAGGGCTTGCTTCCACCTTCTCCATGAAGATGACAGGAAGCCCAAGTGACACAGTGACACAGCTCAGCCTGCCTAAGCATCAGGGCCACAGAAGGCAATGGACTATCAGACTTGTGTTCAGAGCCCACTTCCTTGGGCACTCATGTTGCTCCCTCTTCAGCATCAGGTCTGAGGGAAAATTCTGTGGGAACAAGCCAGGTATCAGATGAATCAAGCATTTCCAGCCTGCAGCACTCCAGAGCTCCAAACAGTTCTGTGCCGCACTTCCTGTGTAAGCAGCAAAGTTAATTAACTCTCTGTTGATTAATGGTGCTCTCTCACATCAAGAATTTATTGAGTCTGTTATTATATACAAGGTCGTAATTGCCAAACAGCCACCGCTAAATACCATTCCTTGCAGTCTGCTCCTTAAACATCATAATGTAAAATTAATTGGTACTTGTTTGCTAATTAACGTGAACTATTTTAAGTCATGCACCATAAAACTTACCGCTGGTATGCTCTTTTCTAAACAGCCATGAATGAACATAACTATTTTAATACCTTGGGAAGAACCTCCTCTTTTGAATCAGGGTGGGATGGGGGGAGTCTTTGTTCTTTGTAGTGGGACTTTTCCATGCTCAGGCATTTACCAAAAGAGCTGTTCTCAAATAGTTAGTCAGCAATTATTCTACTTCCATAGCACATAAAGACAGACCAGCAAAAGACGTTCTTTGTGCGTCCACACCAAAATGTCTACTCAGAATAATTATTTTGGAGTAGCTGCTTCAGTAAATTTCCAAGCACCACTGAGATCAGCTCCCAGAGAATGATCTAACTTTGCCTCAGGGTAGCAATGAAGATTAAAAAGACATCTGAAATCCTTTGTCCCTTCTGGGATCTTTAAATCCAGGGTTAGCCTCTGTTTAGGGAAAGGGCTGGCAGCATAACAAAGCAGATCCCCACTGTGAAAGAAAGAAGCCCACATGTTGAATCCTTAATCTTAAAGACAAGGAAGGAAATGCTTTTTTGCACAGACATGCCCCCTTCCCAGAAGCAAGGACCTTGGCAGTCACTGCCAATAAAGCTACACCAGATTTAACCAACCTGTGGTGGTCCTCCTCATCTCAAGGCAAGTCAGCACACAGCAGCAGAGCTAGAAAGCAGAGACAGCATCCCAAGGTTGGACGTGTCATGAGGGTAGGGACAGCATCGAGTACCAGGAGTCCACAAGGGAACACGCCATTGCTCCTGCAGTCTACCTTGCAACCCCAGCCAAGCAAAACCCCTTCTATTTGTATTTCTGCAGGCACTTTTAGCTACCCTCTAAGGGCTTGTCAGTAACACAAACCTTTACTTCAACCACAGTGGTTTCCAAAAATAAGAGGCACAGGCACCATAAACTAGGTCTGACTGCTTTTTAAACTCATTTAAGGCAGACCTGGGCAGAGAGATGGCTTTCACACTGATTCCACTTACCATTCTACAAGCACGAGGGATCAGCCCACTACGAGTAGTACAACGCACATGAACTTGTGAGGTAAGGCACAAGAAACCAAGCTCTCTGATGGTTTATCCCACTGTAGAGAGAATTACCTTATTGGTGAAACATCTACCACGGCTTAAAATCATTACTGTGTGTGCTCAAGGTTCAATTAACAGATTAGCTGAACACTTAGTTAAAAATAGGCAAAAAAATCTAGACTGTTTTCTGAGTCTACTGCTTGAAAGCAAACAAAACACACCAACAGGAGCAGTGTCAAGAATGAAACACTTTCTCAAATTCAACGTTGTTCCTGGGATTGCATCCACACAGTTGAACCACAGCTATTTATTCCGCACTCATTTTTGATGCTCCAATATCCCAGCAAGCAGCAGTGCAATTCAATCCAGCAGACTCTGAATAGTTCAATAATCTCACAAAACCAGATTATACACACAGACTTTGCTACTTCGGTGGGTCAGAGCCTTCCCTTTTTTGCTGGGCACTGAACAGGCAGCTGTAAGCAGGCACTACAGGTGAAAACTTGCTCCATGCTGGAGCTGTTTGGAGGCAGAATATAAAGGAGAAGAGCTTAAGGCATGAATTACACCTGCTTGTCCACCTCCTTTTAATTTGTTTCTACAACAGGTCACCCAAAGAATTCTCCAGACAACTGTCTGAAAGTGTTCAGTGCTTTAGAGACCTCTTTTAAAGGGCTGGAGACCATGTGTCTGCACAGAGCCATCCCTAAGGAGTCACACAAGGGCTTTCAGACGGCTGTCTGCAGTTGTCTTCAGCCAGCCCTGCAGGAACAAGAAGTGCTGAAGATCACACGCCTGCTCTGCGGTTTGCCATCATTTTCATCTCCTTTTCCAGGCAGCTCTCTGGCAAAGCACATACCTGCCTCAGAAGACATGAAGCAGTCATAAAACCCCATTAAAGATATGCAAACTGTACCCACGAACAGGAAATGGGAGATCCTAAATGTAATCCCTAATTAACGTGAAAGCCGTGCCTACACTTGAAGGAAGAGGTTAACAGCAAAGCTTGATGTAACCAGCTACCCCAGGTAACAGCCAGGGCATGTGAGTGCTCCTGGGCTGCAAAACCTCCCCACCAACAGTGGACACATCCTCAGATTCATGTCTGGATAGTTGACCCTCTGAGCCACACAGCTGTGTGAGCTAATCTTACCCTTCTATGTGGAGGAGGACAAATCTGTTCATCTCCATTTGCTCCTGTTTGCAGAGAAGAGGCAACACTCCTCTGGGTAGCAAGGGTGATGCACAAATTCACCAGTCCTCACAAAAATGCTTCTAAAAGCAGTACCCTCTTCCAACTAGAAACTAAATTATATGTCTATAAATATGTACATGAAATAAACAAAACTTTGTGAGAAGACTGCTCAGCTCCAGCCTGACACGAAATGGACTTCGTGTGAACATACTCAAAGGGCACCATCTGGTCCACTGACAGTTTCTCATATTTGAGAGGCTATCTCTATTTGTCTGAAGGACTCAGCTTAGCATGTGCTCTGTGGCCAAGTCACACAGTCCTGGATTATTAGGAAATTTAGCCTAAACAAATGGCAGTGACACACAAGAGTCTGATCTCACTACTACCATTTGCACTGCCACAATACAGCACTAAGCCTATGTATGACACAGGATTAGTGACCAGAGACAGCCAATCACTGCAACCAGACAGCATAAACCTTTACCTAGTAGGTGATCCAGAAAGCTTTTCCTTAAGAGAGCACTTCCTCTCAAGAGAACCAATGCCGATTTTTACACTTCAGAATAAATGCCTAAAGAAACTATATTCTCCCTGAATTTAACATGGCGCTGTGAAACCACATGCCACCATCCATTTGTCATCTTGCGACATCCTATGATTGGCATCAGCCCACACAGTAAATAGTGTTAAAACAACCTGCAGGGAGGAAGGGCATCAGTGTGAATCAGCCCCTGAAAGAGGTAAATAAGGATTCAGGTCTTGCTCTGTCAACCCTCACCCTTCTCATTCAGACCTTGATCACAGAGCTTCTCTGCATGCCAGATCTGCTGCTGCAATCAGTGTCATCAGACAACAGCATTGCACCTCCAGTTACACGTATCCTACACGCTCCATCTGCAAAAAAAACCTAGAATCAGGTCTAACAGAACGGCATGGTTAGATGCTCACATTAAAATCAGGGATCGCTTACTTTAAGAGATTTCCTCCTACTAGACTTGATTCACACTGAGCAGGATGCAGCAGGCTCACTCAACTAAGCATGCTCCTTTCAAACAGAAGTAACGGTTGCAGGACCTGGCACACCATGTTTAGTTGACTGGTAGAGCACTCTGGAAATGTTCCTGGAGTCAATGACTAAATAAGTCCCTCTCTTGATTTTAAATTGGAGATAAATGCTGCATGTCACATTGGCAAGCACATTAGAGCAGCTGGAAGCACAAAGACAATATTGGCTATTTCAGGCCTTTGTTCTCTCATTTTTTACCCTTAGCATGTTAAACAACTAAAGACCACACTGAGCAAATCAGTGTTTTACCAGATAATGCTGCAGGCTTAGAGCTTCGAAATCCCAGGCTCCCAGCTCAGGCATTAACACCAGCCCAACTTAGTGGCCTGTGGACCCAGTCTCCTGCCTGCAGGGCTCAACAGCACAGGCATGGATTAGCTGTGCTGCCTTATTGCACAGAAGACACAAGTAATAACCTTTATTAAAACAAACATATGTAGGACAGTAAGAATGAAAACCAGTGAAAAGAGGATATGTTGCCCACTGTGACTGTTTTAAGTATGCGAAAAATTAACTTTATACAAAGAAACACATAGAGGCAGGTGCTGCTACCATCATATTTCTATAAACACAAAGCAGCTTCCCCATATTCCTGCAAAGCTGGTCTAGACTCAATGCAGGTGAAAGCAAAATTTGGTGCAAGGATGAGATTTCAGAAGGCAATCCGCAGCCCTTTCACCTTGGAAAGGCAAGCAGCCTATCATGTTAAAATGGTGCTATGATAGAATGCATTACGTTCTCCATCTGAACAGTACTGCCTACATTATTAATGATGAAATGCATACAAAAGCTTTTTAATGCTCACACTAGTTCCCTTTCCCAGAAATTATTTGATCATATTTAGAATGTGAAAGCTTGTGCATCTAACAGTGCAGCTGACTGCTGTCTTCAGTTTCTACATGGCAGAGGACAATAGAGTCATAGAATGGCTTGGGTTGGAAGGGACTCTAAAAATCATCCAGTTCCAACCCCCTGCCACAGGCAGGGACACCTTCCACTTAAGCAGATAGCTCCAAGTCCCATCAACCTGGCCTTGCCAGGGATGGGGCAGCCACAGTTTTTCTGGGCAACCTGTGCCAGTGCCTGTGTCACCACGCTCATAGCAGAGAATTTCTTCCTGAAATCTAATCTAAATCTACCCTTTTTCAGTTTAAGCCATTCCCCTTCGTCCTATCCCTACATGTCTTTGCCAAAAGTACCTCTCCAGATTTCTTGTAGGCTTCCTATAGGTACTAGAAGGCTGCTCTAAGGTCTCCCCTGAGCATTCTCTTCTCCAGGATGAAAGGTATCAACAAGTAGCCCTTGGAGGAATCTACATCTATGTATATCCTATATATACGTATTTCAATAGCACAGTGATTTTTCACTGAAACCCAATTCCTTTACATGAAAACCCGAAAGCCTTAACAGTAAACACATCATCAGGTATATCTGTTAGGGCTGTGTGAAAAAGTCAACCATTATGGTTTTGCTTACTTCCTCATAAAGATGCAGCAACATGCAGCTGTGAGGAGGAAGCAGAAGCTTTGCGAGGGCATTCTCCCCAAGTACTCTTTTTAAAGTATGAAAAAAAGACATTATAAATAATTCCAGCACAAAAATGTGGCATGTCCCTGCATAAAACCAGCTCGCAACACAGAGCACAGACACCAAGCAGGCAAGCTGAGGTCAGGCTAGGAGGTTCAGCCCTGCATGGCAGAAACAGCCATGTATTAAACAGCCTCCAAGTTTTGGTTGTACATCACCAGCCAGGCAACTTTTTCTTCCCCTAAAAGAAAAACACATGCAAATGCCTGTCATCGAAAGGCAAGTAGTGTTTCAGAATGTCCCAATTACCCAGCCACAACTAAATGCTGTAATTTGTTGACCAGCTCCTTGCAAACTTCAATAATTACCTCAAACCCTTGGATAAAACTACAGAATAATTTTCCCCCTTTAAATGCAATTTTGCAATGCTTTGATTCCCACCCATCACCAGGCTGAAGGGCTCCAGCAGCATGCTGCTACTTGTTGCTCGTGCAGCAATTAAAACAAAGCTGCAGCCACACACAGCAGCTGTGGGAACTTTCCAGCCCAAGCTTTCCAGCTAACAAAACCAGTGGCAATTTTCAGAGGTGTACTTCTGGAAAAGAAACTTCCAATTTGAAAACAGAAACAGCTGAAAATGCACTTTTTTAGCTAAAACCCATTCCAACTGAATGGCTAAACTACAGAGGTTTTCTGTCAGCAAGTGTAGCTCACCTGTATGTTCTGCCACACACACAGGCAGCAGTGCATGAAGCAGGGCATTTGAGAAGTAGGAATGAAAACCAAGAAATGGTCAATGTTAGCAGTATATACTTTGAAGCATCTGTCTAATGGGCTTATACCTACAATTTCTGGCTCCTGGAGGCATCTGATGACACTAGAACTTATATTGGTACTACAGAAAGAAAAACCTTCAAGAATAGAGATTAAAAAGAAGCCTGAAAACATAATATGCTGAAGAATTGATGAGTTTTTTACAAATCATAGAATCATAGAAGGGACCTTAAAGATCATCTCATTCCAAAGCTCCTGACATGGGCAAGGACGCCTTCCACTAGACCAGGATGCTCAGAGCCTCCTCCTCAAACACTATCTCCCAAAGAGTAAGCTGCTCATTTCTCAAGCAAACAGTCAGAGATCTGCTGATGGGGGGACAGCTTTAGGAAGAGGAAGCATTTGGCCCAGCTCCTCCGGGTGAACACTCGGAGGCCATGACGGGCCAGCATGGGGAAACCATTCAACACCTCACATCCAGAGCCTGCCTCTCTGGTAACGAACAAGCAGGATCAGACCTCTAGAAACAATCTGCAGGAGTCTTCTTTGCTGTTTTTCAGGGATTTGCCCCTGACACCAACAGCACTGCCACAATGGAGCAGCACCAGCTCAAAGCCTTGCCCAGGGGAGCCACAGTGCAAGCAGCTGCCATGTTCAGCAGCCAGCTAGCTCCAGTTTGGGCACTTGTATTCCCATGTCACAGAAAGCATCTGTCCCCCCTCAAGCAAGGATACAGATGAAAACACTACCTTGCCTGAAACAAGCCATTACACAAGCACCCAAGCTGGGAGGAACATTTATTTCTCTGCTAAATGTAGTCATGACAACCACATCCTCAGTTAAGAGACTGAGGAAGAGGTCATGAGGCACTTGTCATACAGGCATAAAATACCACACCTCAAGTGCATGCAGAAGGGTGAGTTTTGATGGATGTCATCTCCAAATGAAGGAAACTATCATCCTAACATGACAGGCACGCACCCCATCAAATCAGCCCAGGCATTTAGGCACAACCACTGCAAAATCTTCACAGTAATACCGAACAGCAAACTGCCGGAGGACTTCTCTGCTAAAGAAATACCTACAATAGACTAGAGCACCCTAAACCACTCTAGAAATCCTCCTAATTCAAGTGCTTCTTGTTTACCTTGAAACAAGCTACAGAACTGAAAGAAGTGATGCTTCTTGCAGAAGCCATGACTAAAAAGAGAGCAGCTTCCTTTTCAAGCCTGTATCTTGTTCTCATTGGCAAATCAAAGCTTCTCTCCCCTACCTCCTCTAACCAGGACCATCCCTGGAGGCATTTGAAAGATGTGTAGGGACATGGATTAGTGGTGGATTTAGCAGTGTTAGATTTGTAGTTGGACTCAATGGTCTTAAAGGTCTTTTCCAGCTTAAATAATTCTGTGTCAGAGCTCTGGTGCAATCAATACCGGATGGCAGCAACTATCATTCCTAAAGTCTGGACAAGGGCAGGAATGCTGGTATATCCCATTTTCCCCAAAGCTTTTATTTTAATCTAAAAAGCAGAGCCATGTCTCACAGTCTATATGGAATGCCCAGAACAGCACAGCTCTAGAAAGACAATGGCTGCAGCAATGGAGTTATTTTTGTCCAACCACATTTTCTTTCCACAAGAAGTAAAAACAGAATCACTCCTGTGGGTAAATTCCTTCCTCCTCCTTCCTTCCCCACAGTTACCTTTGTTTTGTGGCTATCTGAGTATCTTGTACTAAATCGGATTATCTCTTCCTTGCTGTGAGCCCTTTCAAAAGCACTTGGCAGCCTGCAAATTAACACACACCTTGCTATTATCTAGTAATAATATGAGGTAGGGGAGGAATCATGGAATCTTGTTCCATGCAAAATTAACCTGTGGCCATAGGGCTCAGGTTCATGACTCCTATTTTACACAGCAGATTCAGGGGCATCTCTCAGATGCTTCTACTTGTCAGAGAGAAAGAATACAAAAAAAGACAGTCTTGTCAATGGAATGATTCTGAATTAAGTTAAAAACACACCATTATTTGGAAATGTAATTGGTTTTGTTAGGAGATTATTTGGTACTGTTGCATTCATTTCAGTTCTACGTGTCTTCAGATGCAAGTCCAGCCTTTGCCCGGTTGATTTTTATGATCTTTGACATCTGTTTAAAATTATTTAAACATTTGTTTAATGCTGCTTCTCTATGATCATAATAAAAGGATCCTGATGGTCAGCATAGAACTGTCAAACACAGGAAAACATTTAGGAAAGGGAGGGAGAGAAATGTTCCTTTCAGTTCTAGTCACACTGCATTACTTTCAGCAATCAAGGACAACAGGCAAAATACCAGGAGACAGGATGAGGTTTTGCAGTTAATAGCAGCTTAAGTGCATACACTAACCATTTATCTGGGCTTCATTACCCATAATACATGCATACATATGCTCGTAGGGGTAGCCTAAAAATAATTCTCTTGTTTTGTACGTACAGGGCCTGAGCTGGTGACACTGAAGTCATGGCACATTTGACTCCCTGGGGGCACTGGCTCATGGCTGCACAGAGCCTATGTCTGTCTCAGATCTACAGCAAGCTTCACACCAAATGTGGCAGTGCAGGCATAAACCCACCAAACAGTGCATCTCAAAAGTAGCTACGCAGGCTTCACCTCTATGTAACTTCCCATTTTATTTTTGTTTACAGAAAATATTCAGTGTCTTTCAAAGACAGAATGATGTATTTGCCCTGTAAACATGAATAACCACAATCAACAGCTAGGCAGGGGAGAGCCTGCATCAGCCTCTGACAAACAGAAACCAAGAAGCAGGATGTCCCCATGCACAAGCCGCTCAAACCCTGCCTCCGACACAGCACGAAGGGCACATGAGGCACGTGAAGGCAAAGTCATCTGCAGAGGCAGAGAGCTGGCATTCCAAACCAGACACAGCCACAAACAGCACGACTTCATTGGCTTTAAATGGGGAGAAGAAGATGAAGTTAGCTACAGAGATGACCTGCAGGCCTGGGGGCACTACTGGCAGTCCTGCAGCTGGCAAGGCAAGCCTGGAAATGAGATGGAGACACTACAGAAACTTAGATTCTTCCACAATAATTTTCCAAAAGGTATCTCACAGAAGTTTACACAGAGCAATATTTTAAGCTCTTTTACCCTTTGAACAGAGTGCTGACAGGAGCAATTGTCTATGTCTACTGCCAAGAACCATCAATGGAAACCATGAAGATTAAAAGCACATGCAGCAGGTCTATGACTAAAAGGCTTTCTCCTGAAAAGTCTGCAAGCGGCAAACAATCAGTTCGCAGGAAACTGACTGACTTGGTGCAAGCATGAAGAATAAGCCATGCAAAGAACTGCAGGCAGTGGGCAAGGAAAGCAGTGGCAGGAAGCAGCACCCTGAATCTGATGGTTACTCAGAGGACAGGAGAAAGATGGGTCCAGGCAATGACTACTGCTCAAAAGGCAGCCCCAAAAGTCAAAAAACAATCGATACTTTCACACTGATGGAGCTCTGGTGAAGGAGAAAGGCTCATGAGGAAGAGGGAATGGCAACTCAAAATACAGGAAGGAATAAAGAGTTGTAGTGAACAGGATCCCTCAAACAGCACCTAAGGGCACAGCAGGAGTTTTCATGCTCTGTTGTAGGTCCAGAGACAGGCTCAAGCCATGTCAGTACAACTCCAGAGACAATAACCTGCAAACCTCTGGCCACTCACTTGTTGAAGTGCTTCTCTTCTGTTCCTTCTGCACTCTAGCTTAAATGCAAAGGCCTTTATCACATGCAGCTGCACCCACACGTAATATAAAATACTAACACTTATCAAAATGGAAGAGGTAGAACCACTAAACTATGGGGAACAACACAGAACTGGAAACAACCTTTTCTTTCTCAGTTCTTAAAGCAATTTGCATGCTTGCTGTGATCAGCATCCACTGCAGAGATGGAAAAAAAAAAAAAAGAATGGGTAAAAGCTTTAAGATGCAGAGTAAGTTTTGCAGTGTTTGCATAAGACAACCAAAATATTAAGTATATCTGAATGTTTACAACTGCACAGACATGCCACTACAGACAAAGATTACAATCCTAGACATTTAATTTAAGTTTTAGGAACTAACTCGGGTGGTTTTCAGCTTAGCATTTAGTCATTCAAACATGGCTAGCAGGGGGTTACTGGAAAAAAAAAAAAAAAAGAAGGCCTGAAAGAAACTCAAGCAGCAACAAACAATAGTATAATACACTTACTGCGGTTACATGATTTAAGGGTTTCTTGTGGCCCGACTGATGAGCTAGCAATTACCATTACTGGAAGCAAATTTAAGAAACCTACACTAATGCTAAACCTTTAAACTAAGCTCTCCTGCCTAAGGACTAAATGCAGCCAGAAGTACTGACAAGATCTTTGAAGGATTAAGCATACCAATTCCTCAACACCTTTCAGCTATAACAAAAAAGATATAATAATAAAAGTCTGTCTTTAGAGCCTATATAAGAAACTGTGTAATTAATTTCTCCTCTGTCTGAAGGCTCCATATGCTGTCAGATGCAGTTGATAAGAGAAGCCAAAAATGGGGGTGAGAAGGAAACAGGTTACTTAGAGAAATGTGTGTTTGAACTCTTAGTATGGAGATTCTTGTGTCTTCTACATGAGGCTCTCCTCATTGGTTAAGAAAGTCATGGATCCAGAGGAAAGCATGTGCTATAGAAATCACAATGACAGGCAGAGCTCTTAGTTTTGCAGGCAGCCTTCCCTTGAGCATCCAACTAAAACCTGAACCAGACTACACAGTGCATAAAAAGTAGCCCATACTCACAGAACCCCAGGTCCCAACTACTATGGTACACAGCGTCCTGACTACCGTAATTCCCATTGCAAGAGGCGGCAAGCACACAGGCTGCTGTGGCCTCTGGTGTTTAAGCAACAGGAAAATGGAAACTGTTTCCTGAATCACTGCAAGTTATCACTGCTGCAACTGCCTCTATCCTCAAGAGCAGGAAGAAATGCAGAAGGCTGCTCCAGCAGCTTCAGTGAAGCTGAGTTGTTACAGGAATGCAAATCTTCCCAGTCACATCATTCTTCATCTCAGCTTCACCTCTGTTTTGCCTTGCTCTGCCTACAGACACATGGGGCTGCTGTTACTGTGCCACTTTTAGTCAAGAGGTGGGCCAGCCTGGGTATAGTGCTCTTGCAATCTGAAGTAGATTTGCCCACCAATATTCCGAGCATCCCCAAAACAGGCACTGTACAGGGATGTAATGGCAGCCTGAAGGAGCCTCACCCCTCAGCCTTGAGAGTTCTCAGAAGAGAAGGGAGAACACTGGAACAACAGCCTGTCATTTTTTATAGCACTACAGACTTCATAAAGATGTGATCCACCTGACTTAAAGCTGTTTCAACTTCTGCTGCTGAAGCAAAATCCTTGCTGCAAGATGCCAGGAAAGGTTTAATAACTCTAAAGGCAGCAAATTCAAGGGATTAAATTAAACACGTGAAAAGCACTGAAACAGTTCAATTTTGGTGTTCTGTAATGTACATATTTTAATGCTGGGAGCTTAGATTTTTCAGATGCAGATTCTACCTGAATCTCCCTATTTGAGACTCAGTCTGTGCACCACAGTGTAGTGAAGCCTCGTGGTGTGAAACACTTTATTTGCCAGTTCTAAGCACCACATCTAAAGATGAGGATGCTCAAGAGATGTGTCAAGAAGCAGGCCATAAACACTGCCTTCTGTTACACACGAAAAGACATTATTGACTGTGCTCGGTCATACAGTGATGCTTTTACTTTAGAAAAAGCTCTATCCTTTTTTCCTTTCAAACCTCTCCTAAATGTTCTATGTAGGATCTTTAGCAGGTTTGCACAGAAAAGCATGCACTGGCTGTGAGAGAGGTCTGCGATCTCTAAGGAAGGGGTATTTGGAGGGGAGCTTCTGAACCCAGCAGGAAGGTCTGAGGCTCGCAGGACACCCACACTGCCTATCACAGGCAGACCTCCTCAGATTAAAAATAGGAGATTAAGGCACGCACAGTGTGTAACAGTTGGTACAGTATGTGGATAAATCAGGATGTGAGATCCATAATATCCATTTACTAAATATTTTTACGTGCTTTTAACTACCAACAATGTGAATACTGATTACAGCTGTCTGCCCACTGCTAAATTTAACACGATTGAAGGGTTTAATACTTTAATACGGCTACAGCTAAACAGAATAGGCACTTCCTAAGTAAAAAGGCAACAGGAAAAATAATTTATACGTATGTCACAACAACAAAACGAGGGAGAAGCCCCAAGGAAGGACAAACAGAGCCGAGAGCCCTCTCGAAACCAACCAACATCCACTTCAACTGCCCCCCTCCGACGGGAGATGTCAGGATTTCACCGAACACCGCGGGCCGACGGCGGCACCCGGCTGCGCGCCGGGGCACGGCAGAGCGGGTACCCTGCTGCCGAGACGCCCGGCGGGCTGCGACCGCCCCGGCCCCACGGCCCCGGGGGAGCAGACAGTGTCTGCCAGGAGGAGACGAGAAGCGCGTCTGCGGCGGACAGCGAGGAGCCGGCACCGCACGGCCACGGCCGCTGCGGGCCCTGCCGAGCCGCCCGCTGAGGAGAAGGGCCTCTCCCGTTGGCTCAGCCGCCCCGCGCAGCGCTGAGCAGAGGCTGAGGCAGAGCCCGCCACCCCGTTCCCGCCCGCCCCGCGGCGCACACCTGGTCGGCGAGCTTGAGCAC
>JASSUY010023526.1:0-34808 GCA_032466535.1 Forpus xanthops | reverse complement strand
CTTCCTCAGATCCAATCTAAACTTTCCCTGTTTAAGTTTGAACCCATTACCCCTTGTCCTCTCAGTACAGTCCCTCACAAAGAGACTCTCCCCAGCATCCCTATAGGCCCCCTTCAGATATTGGAAGGCTGCTATGAGGTCTCCATGCATATTCAACTGCAATGAAATATAGGTATTTAAGGAGTAGATCTCCCATTAAATTAATGCCATAAACATACTACAGATCCAGAGAAAGTCTAAAATTTAGAAAAGCATGTCCTAAATAATATTTTTTAGCAGGATTTGGGCCTTAATAATAAGTTTGCATGATATATAAAGCATGTCTATCTCCAATCAACAGAAAGTGTAAATCCCAGGATTAGATTTATCTGGTGTGAATTCTTAACTACCTGTGCTAAGCATAAGCACAGCCACCCATTTCCTAATTAAGAGTAGTAAGTGACGACAAAGTAAGTTGCTCTCAGGCAGCAATGTGACCTCTATGAAAACATACTTCTTATCAACATCAGCAAAAAAACTCCATTCCACCCCTATTTGACACAGTGTTAGATAGAAAGCTAAACCAAATGGGGGATCAGAATTTTACATTTTAAATTCTCAACATTTTCTTTTAGCTCTACATTGCCAAGGTATTGGCACACACTCTGTATGTAACTGATACTGCACTTGAGGGACACCACTCTATTTGACACAAAACATGATGAGTAAAAGAACATAATTATGTTCATAAAGTCAAAACACAGAATACACGCAGGTGCCTTACATGTCTCCTTTACTCAAATAATACCTTACTGTTGAGTAAGGTATATTGTGAGTTAATTACTGGTGCCAGTGGAAGTCCTCTTGGTACAAAGTTACACTGTGTATGTCAGTAAAGTTTGCATTTCATTTTTTCCTCTTTTTTTTCTGTTGCACACATGCTGATATTTTGGAGAACCAAACCCCACATTTTCTTTAATGAGGAAAATATGCAGATGCATTAGAAAGAACAGAAAAAAAATGCATTTGATTTCAGATTTTTATTATGAAATTGTTCCAGAATTGGTTATGTGAAAAGTCGTGATTTTTTCCTCCTTCCAAAGATCTAAAAAAAATAAGTAGATAATTATTATCTTAAAGAAATTAGCTCTTGTTTAACATTCATGTCTACTCCTTTTGACATGCAAAGTAATGAAGAACAGTATTGGACTAAATTAAAAATTATGTCATTACATTTGCAATTTCTCTTCTGAAGCAAAAAGATCTTTTATCTGAGATGTGATTGCTTTTTCATTACACCACTTATAGATGAGGACTCTGAAACTTTGTGCCTTCAGATAGCATAAAATATTTCAAAGTTCATCCCCCACATAACACAATAATTCTCTTTTCCTGGCTCACATTATTTTAAAGTTGAAGAAGAAACTGAAGTTTCATGGAGGTTTCAATCCAAGCATTAACCAATTTAAGGCAAGTTTTTGCCTAAATCATAGGACTGAGTATGAGCATTTTTACTCAGAGTGGCTTTCTAGATCAAAAGTAGCAGATTAAACAGACTATTGACTTCAACTATTCAATGCAGTCTTTTTGATAAGAGTAAAAGAAGAACTGGTCTGGTGAAGTCACTCATGAAGTCAGGACTTCATGCAATGAGACAGAATGTCTGAGTCAAACAGTGCTGTAAAGATATGGGCTACTACTTGGTATGCTCTTACTGACACCACTCCAGCAGGCACTACTGCAACTTTATGCACCACGGATTAGTGGATGTTGTTCTGAAACACATAAGCATACTATTCTTCAATATAAAATACAACATTTTATGAATATGCCTGCTTTCATCTCTGCTTAACTTCTACCCTCAACTGTACAGTTCTCTTTTACATGGTTGGCTGTTCTGTTTTTCAGAACTAGTTAGTCCAAAAATCCTTGCAGACTACATTTACTCTGCAGACTGCAATAGAAAGGAACACAGTATAGGTGACTTCAGAATTACCTGATCAGACTCATGGAATGAGATACCAGAATTAAGCAATTGCCACTGGTCATGTCAGGTATTTTTAACAGCAATCCCCACCCAGTAGTTCGCTCAGTGTTAGCACCTCTCCAGACCTGTTAATCATATGCCACCAAATTACACAGCCATGGCAGGTTTCCTTGCTAACAGGAAACATGTTATAGTTGACAAATTCAACATAAGGACACAATCACCACCAGAAAAGGGGGAAAAAAAAAAGTATATTTGTTCAATGGAGTGATATTAACAATTTCACTTCAGTGTGCAGATAAAAATCCGACAGGTTTTAAAAAGTCCTTGTGCAAAGCAAAATAATTGCAGCTCAGATGATCAAGAAAAATCAATTTTGGTTCTCTAATCTTAGAAGTATTAATTTATTTCAACATTTCAGTAGGTGGAGTGAAGCTGCATACTAAGAAAACTATCTTTTCATGTTGTTTTCCTCAATGTCATTCTTTACCAGCATGAAATCGCTGCGTCTGATATTGCGGATACAAGATCGATTCATTAAGATTATTGAGTCTTAAATCTGAGAGTTCAGGAAATTTTTGATACTTGCATACTCCACTTCTAGCAACTCACTTTCCTTTGGAAAGATTTGTGAAGGTTTCAAATATTGGTATTAATGAACATGATAAAATTATTTCTATAGCATGGACCTTTGACTAGAATTCAAGCTTCACAGGACAAAGCACAACGTTAAGGTTTGTTTTTTTTTTAAGGTACATAAATAAAGAAATGGAGAGATACCACATAGATATCACATATAAGAAAGGTGGTATACCAGAAAGCATTCCATTAATCTTGTCTTTAATTCATGCTCCTAAATATTCTGCGTATGTTTTAAAGAACATTTAAGATCATATAGCCATATCAATAAATTCAGGGAAGTGTACGTGTTGCAGAACGGTCTAATATGCTAGTGCTACCTCACATTAAATTATAGAAAATCTGTAGCCTTAAAACTTTGCCTTTGATATATAAGGATTTTAATATAGTCATTCATTGTGGCTCTTGCAAATTCTACTTAATAACATAAATATTAGTAAGAGATTTAATGAGTTACAGAGAAGAGTTAAGCTGGAAAAGTTGTAAGATGAAAAGAAACAACAGTATTGTAGAATAGTTTGGGATGGAATGGTTCTTAAAGATCATCTAGTTCAAGATATGTACGTCAGCAATTTTAGCATCAGCCTTCATTTTTAGAAGCAGCTTTATTTTTTCCACACTATTGCTTTGTGCGCTGTACTATATTAAACTGCCAGAAGAAGTGTTCATCCTCAAATTCTCACGAAGTAAATCACAAGCAAAAGCATTTGTCTCAAATGAAAAAAGTCAATCTGGCAAAAAAACTGTTTATTAGTTGGTTCACAGGTACCGTGCAACTTCAGTTGCATGCTGTAGGCATCTGTGCTTCCATAATAAGGAACATAAATTTATTTAATATCTAGGACTCACCAGATGGATTACAGACAAAATGAGACAGTTTTGCCATAAAGCTTGTTGATTTTGCCCTTGCATTGCAAAGCACATCACTTACATTTTTTTATAATGCACACTAAAATGGAGCAAGCATGTGAATGACTGGGAAGAGTAAAAAACGCAGTTGTAAATTTAAGTCATAGATTGTTTTATTTCAATATATTTTATCTTTTTATGTATTTAAAGTTCGCTCACTGCACCATTCAATGGTGTTTTATCTGTTTTTGTTATACAAAAACATGATCATCTTGCTGGTCATCTTGCAAATTGATATCATGAGACTACTTAAATTTCTCCTAAGAAATAACGAGAGCTCTTCATCATCTAAAGTAACAACAGGAGAACAAAATCAACTGTAATCTGAGCTCAAGGTCCATTTGAGAAAACCCATAACAGAAAACTCTTTCAGATTTCCCTCATGTAAAAATTTTCCATAGGCAATTAGGATTTACATTCTGTCTGGCTAGAGCAACGGGGAGTGATTATAGCTCCCAGTGCCCCGTCTTTACTCCCCAGCTCCCTTAGACTCTTTCTCGCATGCTGCTTTGGCCCCTTGTAGCCATTCCTGTATGACAAAAGCAGTAACAGTAGTAGTCCCAGATGAGGTTTGCATATCTGTGTCTCAGAGTTAAACAGCTTTCCCTGCAGTTATTCTGACAGCTATCAAATCTAAACTCAACACAGCCACTGGTGTGTGGTGTTGATTTAGTCTGTATCACCAGGATGCACATGAGGTGTTGACATGCTAAGTTACGTTTGCATGTCTAAGGAAATAGCTGAATACCAGAATCTGAGACATACACTCAAATGGATCTTTCGTGCCAAAGAAATATGCCTTGGTACAGCAGACAGAACTGCAGAGAGAGCTCCAGCATTAAATCTTTCCTGCCAGGATAAGGCCATTTTTTTTCTGGCATAAACATTTTTGCATTTCAAAAATGAGACCTGACAAAGCTTTGAAGTAGCGGATCTCATTACACATGAATATTTTAACACTATGAGCTAGCGTATTTTGAGTTTTCAAGAAAACAATCTAATTTTCCAAGTTTCCTTGATAAATTTACAACTGCGAATGGATTTTCTTTAGCAGGGTGACTATCTGGTAAAATTAGAAGCTACACATCACCCACCAACCTGCCCATCGTTTTGCTCCTCCAGTCAGTGTAATAACATTTTTTCCTGAAAGAACAGCAAAAATCAGCTGAGAATAATCAAGTAAGAGGCAGTTGCAAAGGACATATATATTATAAAAGAACACTGGACATTTTAAAGCATGCATTTTCATAGGCAGAAAAACAGACAACACTTAAAAAACGCAACTGGAACAGAAAAAGTTATTTAAATGCTGCAATTTCACATATTTTCAAGTTTGAAATTTGTTTCTGAGTAAAAATTAAAATTTATATTTGTAGCTAATAACAATAATAGCTTGTAGTTAATAGCAGTAATCAACAATTCTTTCTTCAGACAAGGTTCAATGGTGTCATGCTATGTATTCATTCCATGTGGTCTTTCTTAGCCTTTAGTACATAGAACTCATTTTAGGAGAATCGTCAGGGCTCCCATACTATTAAATGCTTCACGCACTCTATGCATTAAATACTGAAAGCACTTCACACCATGAGACGCTCTTTTCATTCTCTGAAGTGCTCTACCATCACCTTCCCTAGACATTTTGCATTCAACTGAAGAACAATATGTAGCCCTAAAAATGTAAGAGTACTAAATGCAACAAACAACTTTCATGTTAACAATTCTTTTCTTTCCACCTTTTAGTGCTCATAGACACTTAGAGGAAGAAGACCAGAAATCCCCTCTAATGTCTTATGAGAACAGTTACTTTGAAACCATACAAAGACATGTTTTCTGCAATGTTAATATTTTGCATATCTATTTTAAGGCTTTCAGCTTTTCTTTTTGGCCTATGCTTATCACTTCATGGCATATTTCAACCATACAAAGGTGTTGGTTTTGCAGATTCCTTGGGTTATCCATATATTTCCCATTACTCTCATCTGGAGACAGTGAAGCTCAGCATCAGGGGCTGTGCTCCTCGCTCAGTTCATCTTCTTAAAATTTGCCTGAATGTTTTCTACTTCTGCAAGGTTTGTTTTTTTCTTTGAAGGAATTAAACCAAATTTTTTGGCTACAAGATTATAAAAGTTTGACATTATTTCAATTGACACTTTATCCCCCACCCCCTTCATTCTAACATCGAAATGGTAGTTTCACTCTGGATACTTCTCCATCACTTCTTAGCCTAGAACTACACATAGCTGACAAGACCTGCAACTGTTGATCTGGGCAGTATTTGAATCATTTGATTTGAATCATTTCACATTACTTATATTAAAGTGACAATGAACTGAACACATTAAAAAGAGATGGAAATGTGACTTGAAAAATAAGCGGCCATTGGAAAACTATGCATCTACCAATCTGTGTGGTGCTAGCAGCCTTGGCACTTGGTACTACTAGGCAGAATGGTAAAACAAAGCAATGAAGAATTATGACAGGATTCTTAGACACTACATTTTTTAACAAAATCTCATTCTCTTTAATCGGCGTTATCTGTTTTGCACAGATGGAGTCCAGCTAAGCTACATATATAACTAATTTATTCATTGCACACAACAATAATATGCCACAAGATACTTGTAGACACAGATTTGAGTTCCTGAGTTCCAGAAATAGATGCTTGATTTCTACTGACAGACCATACACTTAAAAATATCTATAAATTATTTAAAAAAAGTACAATTCCATCATGAACTAACCTTGTTGCTAACATAAGACCTGTCTGAAACCATATACAACACAACACTGATTAGCACAGGCAAGTCTTTTAAAAAATGTGAGCAAAATTTCCTTTTGCAACTGAAACATTAGGATTCCATCTGTGTTATATACATGGTATATACTATGTATCTGTCAACACATTTTTGCTATGATGTCATACTAAAACAGTTCTGGGATATTGGGTGGTCCTTTATGCCAGCAAAAAACATTTTTTACTTTTCAGCAATGGAAAGAAATACTTCTTAGTCTATGCAATAATTTTTTTAGCTTTGTTTAGATTTCTGGATTAAGCAAAACAAACCTAAAAAGTACCTGGTTAATTCTTATGGCATTAGTCATACATGGTACCAAAGTATGTTATATTTTTAGTGACTATACCCAAACCCCAAAATTTCGCAACTCTCTGCAAGATAGCAAGGGTGCACTGCATTGAAGAAATGCAGGGAAGATTTGCTCTTTGACAGTCAGAAACCACTGATAAATCAGATGAAGGCTAAGAGAAATAATCTGTTCTTAGAATCACAGAATTATATCTAGTTGGAAAGGACCCATAAGGATCATAGAGTCAAAAACCCAGCTCCTCCCAGTGCTACCTAAAACTTCTTGTGAGGGAACCCTCTAGTTCATTGTAATTGTGGGAGAACTGTATGATTTGAGTTTCCTCTAGGCATTCAATGAAGAAAATAGTTACTTCAGGAAAACAATATATGCCATTCAGTTAAGAAAGGTTTGATTTAAATATGCAGGCTCAAGACTTACACAAAAGTGCTCTGATAGTCCATGTCATTGAATTACAAAGTGTGTGGTCACAGGATGTTGTTACAGAACCTTAAATTGCTATTTCTGCACCCATGAAAAGCCATCAATGATTAATATAATAGAGATGAAGACATGAATTATGTCTCAGAAAGTCTGTAAGCCACAGCCTTCTGGAAAGAGAAACAGCACCACGATACAATGCCCTACATTTGCTTGGCTTCTGTAGTGGACTCTTCAGACAGGGTGCTGGCAGAGCAAGACAGACCTTAGCTATTCTGCTACATCTCTCTGTGGTTACAATAAAAACATATTTATTTTTAATTTTTTAAAAAGTATGGCAATTAAATAAATAGACTTTGAAATATTTACATGACTTTTAGACTGCATTTTCATTAAAATTCCTATTAAAAACTTTGAAAGGAAACAATAAATGACGATCAGTTTACTATTTCACTCTGTTCTATTATGGTGGTAGACGTGAAGAGTGGGCTTTTTTCTTACCAAATAACTGTGTTTCATTCTACAGCAAAACTGTCAACAAGGTGAAACAGGAGAATTTATCATTTTAACTACTTCTGGTGTAATGAACAAGAGTGGGATAAAAGGAAGCTTAAGCAATAGCCTAGAAACAAATAAACAGGGAACAGAGACTTGGGGAAAAAAAAATCCCAGAGAATGTAATTATATCTCTGTTAATAACAATAAAAAAACATAACTTCAAATGCATTCCAAATGAAGCAGCACTTCAAATCTTAGCCCTTCTTTTCTTGAAGAGCATTACTCAACTATGAAGGTACTAGACAGATGAAGAATTCAAACCAAATCATTGCTAAATCCTAACTTAATTTTGCTACTTTATGTATTGGAAGGATGAAGGAACTATTTTTTAATTAGAATTTAAATTGTTTATATATGTGTACAGAGGGGCAAATGCTTCTATATTTAAAATGTTGACAAGTTATTATTCAAATTAGAGAAGCTTAAATGCACAAGGAAGATGACTTAAGAAACAACCTTTCTTATGGAAAGGACTTAGAAGGCTTAATAGGATTAGTGGAAACTCAGTATGGAACTGAGCATTTAAAGCAAGTTTTGAGCAAAAGATGCTTCATGATGGGAGCAATGCAGGAAAGTCATACTGTGATAGCTGATAAAAGCAGGGATATAAAGAATAAAGCACTTGGCGATTCAAGTAAGAAAGGAATGCTCTAAGGGTATTTTCTGTTGAGTCACACAGCTTCAGCATCTAGTTACTTTTAACTCCTAAGGAGATTTACAGCACACTACATGGTCTTCTCTCTCAGGAAGAACGTTATTAATAGATTTGAAAAGGCATGTTTTCTCCTTTAAAAACTTCTGTATTGTTGCAAAAAGTATTAACTGTGTCCTACATAAAAACACTGACTGGTTTAGGTTGGAAAGGACCTTAAAGACCACCTAGTTCCAACCTCCTGCTATAGGCAGGGATGCCTTCCAGTGGATCAGGTTACTCCAAGCTCTGTCCAGTCTAGCCTTGAACACCGCCAGGGATGGGGCAGCCACAGCTTCTGTGGGCAACCTGTGCCAGTGTCTCACCACCCTCACAGGGAAGAATTTCTCCCAAATGCCAAATATAAATTTCCCCTCTGTCAGTTTAAAGCCATTACCCCTTATCCTGCCACTACAAGTCCTTGTAAAAAGTCCCTCTCCAGATTTCTTGTAGGCCCACTTTAGGTATTGTAAGGCTGCTATAAGCTCTCTCAAGAGTCTTCTCCAGGCTGAACAAGCACAGCTCTCTCAGCCCGTCTACAAATCAATAAAAAATATTTATTGTAAAAACATATGATAGAATTTGTTTACAACACAGACAAGGAACTCAATTAATTTCATTATTCTGTCATAGGAAAGCTACAGAACCAAGAAATGAGGAAATCTAATTTTATTCAAAGTATGCAAATATGTTATAATGGAGATACATGAGACACCAGCTCTCTCAGCACCAGGTAAGACTTCAGAAATACCCTAAAATCATTGAGAACACCTGAGCTCAGATGGAGAATATCTGGACCTCTCCAAAGCCTTAAAATAATGTGCGAACTACTAACAGTGTTTTCTAAAGACATATGGTCAATATGATTTGTCAGGTAAGTCTGAAAACAAGTATCACAGGTAAACATGAGAAGGACAGTGCTTATAATTTGTTTCTCCTTTCCCCTACCACCATCCTAAATTACATATAAGTGTGCCTGGCCATGACATAACAAAGACTACATTTTAGCCTCAAGGTAAGTGATGAACTTTTAGTATTAAGTACTAAATTACAAGTTTCTGAAAAGAGTTTCCACAGTACCTGAAAGGCATCCTGATGTTCATTCTTTCTGCATATTTGCACAATGTCTCCCATGGACAGTGAATTTTAACAAACATGATATCACTGTTTGTAACAGCTGGCTGTAAAGAGTGGTAGCAAATAAATACATATTAATAATTCAAACTTCTATGTCACCTTTCTAAAAACATTCCTCAGGGTCAAATTCTGCATTTGGGCCTTAAAGTGACTATACAATTCTGAAAACACTGTAAGTGCTCTCAGCTAGACAAAGGAAAATTAGTAGCTTCTTTGTTTCCTTTCCAAATCCTGTAATAGGAGTAAGCTAGTAACTCTCGAGGCATATCTTTGGTCCCAATCACAGCAGAAGTTGAGAAAGGCTGAATGAATTTTTGGATATGCAATAAATGAGTTTACTTTAAATCCCCTCAAAATCATCTTTGATGAGCAGCTTGAAGACTATTCTGTGTGTCTCCAATGTAAGGAGAAGTGTTCAGCTGCTGGAGATGTAGGAACAGCTGAGAGAAGACTGCAGATCCTGCTCTGCCAAATGGTAGCTCCATGGAATGGTGGAATAATTACAGTACCTGCTATGAAATTATAAATGTGATTTCTGGATGAACTTCTATTTTTGGTAAAATCTCAAGGAATACTTCACACAAATGTTTCTCATTGTTAATTTATTTGCACATAAACCAAGCTTCAGCATTTCAGATTATCTTCACTTATGAACACTTCTATTACACACCCTTCTCCCAAGGCATGTTCTCTTGAGTTTTTACAAGTAAATATTTTTGTAGAGAGGAGTCTGATTATACCCTCCCAAAAAATTAAGGGATGCTAGATTTGGTAAGTAAAGGTAAAGCGGAATTTAGTTAAAGGATTAATAAAATCTTTGCTGTTCACAATTCCAGTTCCAGAAAGTCATACCACAGCTCAATAATACTACTTCTAGGATTTTATTTTTCTTAAATAATGTGGATAAATAGATACTACTGGAAGACAACTTAAACCACCTGATATCTAGAATTATGATCTTAAACAAACTTCTTGATTTCTGAAGTGTCAGCTGACACCAGTTGAGATTGGGATTTTTATTGAAATTGGAACAAAACCAGGTATTTTTACAACTAGACTGTAACAGTCTTTAAAAGCCTCAAAACCAAATTCTAATCCACTCTCAGGTTAGTTTTTTATGACTTTAACACACAAGCATAAGAAGCTGGAACTTTTCACTCTATATTACACTACACCCATGTGGAGAGTACATGTGTGTGCGTACAAGCATGCATCTCCAAAACATGTTAAACAATAGTTAGTAGTAATTTAATAGTACCAAACAAATGGAGGAACAGCCTGACTGGAAAGGCTTTTAAGGTTTTCAAGAATCTTTTATAAATTCAGTTAAGCATGACAATACTATAAAAGGAGTTTTATGCCACATAAGGTACAAGACTTACCTCTCGTTCTAACATCAACCCTTCTGCTCTCAAGTTCTTTTCAAATGTGCTTCTTTTTTCTACTTGTGGACTTGACTTCTTATACACCATGATGTAATCAATGCGCTTTTTGCCGTCTTTGAAGAAGAGCCCTGATGATGCCATGGCATCAGCCTAGAGAAGAGAGAATAAAACCAACACCGAATATGGCATCTGTCAAGATGAAGAGCCCCATCACGAACTGCACACAACACAGCATTTCCTAAAGCACAGAAAAGTCCACATATCTGCAGGATGAATATGCAAAGAAGTAATAAGAACAGGCATCTTTTGCCCAGGATTTCAAAATAATTACAATGAAATAAGATAAAACAGCTCCACAGGACCCATATTCCACCCATGTCTTTCAGATGAAAAAGAACCTTAAAAACATTATGCATATATAAATATGAATTTTCGTTAGTCCTTACTTTCCAGTAGCAATTGCTGGAAAAAAATAAAGGCAAGGAAATGAAACCAAATTTCCAGCTTTGTACCTGGCCAAATTTTACAGAACAGACTTGTATTTTCTCCAAAAGAGAAATAAATCTAAAAAAATTCAAAAGATACCATACTGATTGGAATGTTTCCCTGCATATTCTAGCTGAAGTACTTTTCAATGCCATGTTAGCAGTATTTAGATTTTATCTCATTCCTTCCTACCATGCTTGCAAACGCAAGGGATTCTCTGACCTTGATATGGAAAACCCTGCTTTATATGCTACTGCTGCAAGCTATTTTTGCATTCTGTCTTTTGCATGATTCAGAACAGACAGAGACTGTATCAACCAGTGTCAGACTGTGAGGATTTGAAATGTGAAAAAGTAAACTGAGAAACTGTTGTCATCTTCTGGGAAGTGCAGCACTCATTTTAACACAAACTGTCCAGAACAAGTACATTAGTTCAAAGTAAGATAACATTACACCTCTGTATATAGGACCAGAAATCTGTGAGTACTGCGACTTTTAGCCAATAAGATGCTAGCCTTTGAAATTCATCTTATTTGGATTATTGCCCCATCCCTGGTAGTGTTCAAGGGCAGGCTGGATGGGACTTTGAGGAACCTGGTCAAGTGGATGGTGTTCCTGTCCATGGCAGCAGGTTGGAACTACATGAACTTTAAGGTCCCTTCCAACTCAAAACAGCCTATGATTCCATGATTCTACTAGATAAGAAATTTATAATGCTGTTATATCCTATAGTTACACTTTCTATTGATAAATAGAAACAAGTGAACTGGCATCCAGTATTTACACCGCTGATAGCATGCACTAACACTTGGTTCTATGTGAAAAGTTTTTCTTACTCCCACATGCCTCACTGCCCCCTTTCTATGTATTTAGTGCTTCTGAGAACTCCTCAGTCTGCAACAGCTAGTTTTCTAACAAGATTCTTCCTCTTTCTCTCATTTCTTAACTTCTAAAGCAAAAGCAAAGGAAAAGACGGTCTCAGCTAGCATTGCATCACAGCTGGGAACATAATTTAAATAGATTAAGCTTTAATTTATAATCATAAAATTGTTTAGATTGGAAAAGACCTTTAGGGCTGAGAAAGTTGGGAGTGTTCAGCCCAGAGAAGAGAAGGCTGCGTGGAGACCTCATAGCAGCCTTCCAGTATCTGAAGCAGAGCTATAGGGATGATAGGGAGGAACTCTTCATTAGGAACTGTAGTGACAGAACAAGGGGTAATGGGTTAAAATTTGACCAGGGGAAGTTTAGACTGGATATAAGGAAGAAGTTCTTTACTGTAAGGGTGGTGAGGCACTGGAATGGGTTGCCCAGGGAAGCTGTAAATGCTTCATCCCTAGTAGTGGTCAAGGCCAGGTTGGACAGAGCCTTGTGTGGCATGGTTTAGTGAGAGGTGTGCCTGCCCATGGCAGGGGGGTTGGAACTAGATGATCTTAAGGTCTTTTCCAACCCTAACTATTCTATGATTCTACGATTAGCCTAACACAGCCAAGCCCAACAGGAAAACGTGTCCCAAAGTGCTACTTCTTCTAGTCTTTCTTTCATCATTTCTAACACATCTGATTTTCTTCAGTCTGGGAAAAACGTGCTTTCTTTCTCAGATTAACAGCAGTCTGCAAATACGCCCTCAGATTCATCTGCCCCAAACAGAACTTTCTGGGGGGAATGTTCAATAAATAATGAACTGCACTGATGGTAGACAGAAGTGTTTAATCTGCTCATCGTAGAGTACTTTCAGAGTGCTACCGCCACCAGCTAAGATGTGTTATAGTGAAGCCGCTCACCACAACTGCGCAGGGAACCTGACCTTTATCGATTTCAGGACTGATTCACTTCAATACTATTGGCACCACTAGTTTCACCTTAGTGCAATTCTCAAGCAACGCTGTCCACCTATATTAACAGGAATATCAGGAAAAGAATTTATCTGATTATTTAGGTGGTGTTTTTTTCAGTTGATGTGAAGGAGCTCCACGATGTGTACAGAGAATAGGAAGCAGTAATTTCAATTAAACATGAGTCAAGGTATATTGGCTATCATCTACACCTACAAAAGGGAATCAGTCTCAGCACAAAGGGCATCCACGCAAAGCACATTCGATATTTATGTGCACTTTTGGACCAATAAGTCTCCAATTCATTCTTTCATCTTTTTCTCAACACAGCGGAGGAGAAAAGCATCAGAAGAAATACTTTGTGCAAAGCCCTTACTCTCCTCTGTTCTCTTTTAAGATTTCCTGTTTCACCTGAAAAAGGACTGATCAATATCTGCTTTCTTCTCTAATCTTCTTCATCATCTCTACCTTCTTAACTTTCCAAATTTTCTGATCAGCATCCACCTGAACAGCTTACCTATATTTAGACATATATGAGAACTTAAGTTTGAATTTAAACATTCCTTTTAGAGTACTGCTGTATAACTCAGCTTGCAAACTCAACATTTTAACTTCACCTTCTTCTCAAGTCTTTAAATATTATCTAATTGTGTACTGAGGCTGTGAAGCTATTCTTCACTCAACAGTAACTTCATTCATAATGCAGAATAGTAACACACTGGTTTGCATCAGAGTAGAAGAAAACTTGAGGCTTCCCCACTACAGATCTGTTGCAGTTCCTTAGATTTCTTTATTATTTGACAACGTTTTTGTGTGATGCATAGCTTGCGATTATTATAACAAATAACATTTCACACTGCTTTCAAGTCTGATAAGGTGTAAAATTCAAAATACTGACATAATTATTCAACTGAAGTCTAATAGTTTACATAAAAAAGTTAATCAATTTAACCTAGAAAAAGGTTTTTTGCTCAAGCCAAAAAAGTGAAGTGAAAATATAATGTTAATATTTAGCAAATTTATAAAATAGGAGTTTAAATTTCTATTCATATGTGGTACAAGAAGATTTTTGCTTGGATTGAGCCAACATCAAGGAATTTTTTCAAGAAACTATTTACTTTTCAGATTCTAATTAATAAGCAATGCCCTATTTACAAAGGGGGAACAGCTGGTTTACAGGCTCTTTCTCCAGATAATTTAAATAGTTATTTCTGTGAATTGTGCTATTTAAACTCCACTGACTTCAGTCCACTAAATAAACTTTTACCAATTTTTCACTCCATACATAGAAACAAATATTCTAGAAGAATGAGATGGAACCATTCCCAAAACAACAAGCAAATTTTAGATTCATGTAAGAGTAAATCACAGAGTATGCACTGTAACACAATATACCAGAACTCCTTTCCTCCATCCTCTGGTTCATGTAGGGATAGGAAATTCTTCCTCTCTATCCCTTTCCCAAGCTCAGCTACTCTACTTTGCAGCTTTATTTGCCATATGCGACTGTATTTCCATAAATACTTGTATTGGGTTTGCAAAAAAGGTTTTGGTAGCAGGGTGACTACAGGGATGGCTTCTGATGCTAGAAGAAGCTTCCCCTATCTTCGATGAAGCCAATCCCAGATGGGCCCAAGATGGACCTGCAGCTGATCAAGGCTGAGCCTATGAGTGATGGTGACAGCACATCTGGGATAACAGATTTAAGAAGGGGAAAAAGTTACTGCATGACAGCAACTGCAGCTAGAGACAGAAGTCTGAAGCCAAGGACTACTGTTCACTTAATAAAAACATATAAGGAAGTTTTACATTAATACAAATATCTAGAAAACATCAACTCACTGCCATAATCAACAACAGAAGTATTAACTTATGTGCCAACTGATACAGTACACAAGAATTAAGACGCCGCAGCATGATGTATTGGGTTTGCCTCTACACTAGACAGGATGAAGTTCAACTTTTCCCTGTGTGATGGTGTGAATTAGATTGCGAAATTGCAAAGAAGAAAGTAAATATACCAGCAGACTGGTATCTGGGATCCAAAACATGGATGCGCACACCTGAGCCCAGGAATTCTCTCCCTAGCATCTTTCTATTTCATTGCAATGATGCTTAGAACAAAATTAATTTCCTCCCTCAGACAGCCTGAAACTTCTGACAGCTAAATGTGCTAGAGAAAAACAATTCTGATAATAATGCAGAAACATGCTTAATAGAGACTCACTCACATGTTTTGGTTTGGTTTTTTGTTTGTTTGTGTGTTTGTCTGTTGTGGTCAAGGAAAATCAGCTTGGAATGGAGGAGAAAGAGAAGAATGAAGCTTTCACTGTAAAACACAATGGTGATCAGAAGAGGGGCAGGGAAAATCAGGTTTCTGTAACTCTTCATATCTTGGTTTTTAAGAGTTAATAACAGAAGGGTGTAAGACAGAAGTAGACATGAAAATTATTTGAGGACCTAGGGCAGAAATTTTGACAGAGGTATATGTGTGAAATTCTTTATCATAGTAACTACCTAAACCTGCAATACGTACATTAATAGCTTTCCTGTTTTGAGTAGAATGGTTATTTCTCATAAAAAAAAAAAAAAAAAACAAAAAAACAAAAACCCAACTGTCTTCCAATATAATTTAGTGTTAGAAGCTCATAAGATGCTATTAAATAAAGGAATTACTGATTCATGGAAACCACCTCCTTTATTACTAATTCTCCCTAATACTGTTACCATGAACTTGACATTGACGTCTAAGAAATATTCACACTGAAGGATGCCACCATTTCAGTGGCTAATGTCTACAGTCAGAGCTTACGACTCAACTCTTCCCTTATTTTCTGGAAATAAATATATTTCTAATACCAACTGCAACAGGCTTATTTCCATGAACAGATACCTAATTAATGCTTGCTTGGTTTCATAAAGTTTAAAAAGCAAACCTACAACACTAAAAAGTTTACAGGCTTCTTAAGATACACAGAATTAGCTGTGAAAATATTTCAAAAGATATTAAAACAGCACTAGGTATTGTCATGGGTTCAGCAGCAGCAAACATTTTTCTCTTTTTTTGTAGTATCTGGAGCAACACTGTGTTTTTGGTTTTCAGCTTGGGAACAGTGCTGATAACACCAGTGTTTATAGTTATGGCTTAGAATGTTTAGGGTGGCCAAGGACTTTCTGAGCCTCATGCTCTGCCAGGGAGGCAGGGAAGCCAGGAGGAAGCCAAGACAGGACACCTGACCCAAACCGACCAAAGAGGTATTCTGTACCACAGCACATCATGCCCAGGACGTAGAAACAGAGAGCAGAGATCCGGAAGGGTGGGGGTGCGCACTGCATGGTCGGACTTGGTATGAGGTCGGGGGTGCACTGCATGGCGGGGTTGGTATCGGGTGAAGATCTGTTGTATTTTCTTTCCTTGTATTTTCTCTTGTATTTTATTATTGGTGGTAGCAGTAGTGATTTATGTTATACCTTAGTTACTAAATTGTTCTTATCTCAACCTGTGGGAGTTGCATTCTTTTGATCTCCTCTCCATCCCCCGGGACTGGGGAAGAAAGAGGGGGATTGAGTGAGAGAGCAACTGCCTGAGTTTGAGGGCCTTAAACCACGACAGGCATTTTTTACATTTTTCATACTCCGATTAAGACTATCCTAAGATGTGCTTGATGAGAGATTTCCTAAGCACACAACTAAGTTGGCAATCATCTTTTTGTGTTTGAAGGGATTTAGAATGCATAAGTTAGAAATGCATTAATTATATTCATCCTTTCAATTTCCTAAATCCAAAAATATAGATCAATTAATTTTAAGTTCCCATTGTTGGTTTTTTTTTTTTTTTTGGTTTTTTTTTGTTTTGTTTTGTTTTGTTTTGTTTTGTTTTGCTGATGTGCATAACAACCTTGGAAAGAAAATTGGGGACATATTTGCATATGCAAAGATATCCAAACTAACTTGGGCATCCAGGACAACAAAGACTGGTTAATATGACAGGCTGCTATAGTTACGCACGCTAATGTATTTCTGTGCATACTATACTGTGCTGTGCAGAACCTAGCTAATTTTTGAGCACAGAGGAAGACTTCCAGAAACATCTGACTGTACTAACAAAATAATAAGCATTTATTTTAGCTTCTTCACAGAGAGCATCTTGCTCATTTTTTGTTCTGTTCAGCCCTACAGAATAAGCATGAAAAATCCATTTCTATATAATACAAAAAGTATATTTTGCTTCAGGAAAGGAATAGTTTTAGGTGACCTTATGAAATGTTCTGTTACTGCATGAGGAAGCAGCAATGGAGGATGTTCGGAGACAGGAGAAGTCTTCTCATTTCTAATACTTAATCACTTCTATTTGCTCTGTAAGTCCAATAGGGAGGCTTTAATAAGAAGCATACGGACATGGCCACTGAATATTTTTCTTTACATGTTTATTTTTAAAAACTTTCACTATTATGATAAAATTACTTACTACTTTCCCTGCATCTCCTGAGGTTTTAATGTCAGGGGCTGTTTGTTTTTAAGAAAATCTCACGGCTGATGGGCATGCACTAAAACCATAAACATGAAGTTAACTTGGTTTGCGCTTTACCATGTCATTCTGTTCTGGTACAACAAATTCTTCTGTTATCATTCTTTTGAATTTTATTTACTTCTATGATATTAGACTGTATTTGTGGACTGCTCCTTACCTATCCAACTCCCTTTGCTATTCTCCTTTCCAGGACACTGCTGTCAGCTCACAGCACCTTGATCTTATATATACACTACAACATTTTTATTGCTAACCCCTCTCTTGCTGCATGCATGTCTGACTTCCACTGAAGCAGGAGCAGGATTATGAGTGAAATAATATATGTGAAACTATTGATAAATCAGCAGGATTGGAATATTCAGCACAAATCTGTTCAACTCTGAAAGTTATGGATTTAAAGAGGAAAAAATGAAACCAGAAAATAATTCCTGTAAATGTGTGGAAGATAAAATATTAAGACTGAAGAATGTTCTGATTCTATAGATATTGCATTTAATTTATTCTATTTTTCAAAACTACCATAACATTCTGTAAGCAAAATATTAGTTTTGCAGGAGAGAGACGGATATGTCCAAAATCACAAAGAATCCAATAAAATGCCTTAACAATGTTATTTTACATTTTCACAGACAGATTTATTCTTTAATAATCACTGTATTTAACCTACTCCAAGCATTCTGAATTTTGCTTAAAATACAATGAATTTGTAGCACCATGTCCAGCTCATTAGATACAATTCTCCATATGCTTTGGCCAATTGCTTTTGTAAGATATTGGGGAGGGTCTCTTCATGAGGGACTGTAATGATAGGACAAGGGGAATGGGTTCAAACTTAAACAGGGGAAATTTGGATCTGAGGAAGAAATTCTTTACTGTAAGGGTGGTGAGGCACTGGAATGGGTTGCCCAGGGAAGTTGTGAATGCTCCATCACTGGCGGTGTTCAAGGCTGGGCTGGACATGGCAGGGGTGTTGGAACTAGATGATCTTAAGGTCCTTTCCAACCCTAACTATTCTATGATTCTATATTATTTATAATTCCTTAGGAGTTAAGGAACATTTCCAGAGACTGAAAGAGAAAAGAGAAATCATTTCAGATCCTATCCAACACCAAGCTAGTCCAGACACAAAAGGTAGTATACTAGGCTGCTATTCGGGGAGTTTCTTTATAGCTCCTGAAACCCTAGTGATAACATGTGAACTTTGTTCCAAATATTTTCTTTACCTCACCAGATAGCAAAACATATTACCAAGATTAAAAATTAAACTGATAAAAAAAAGATCATCACTGAGAGTAAAAATAATGAAGTTGATGAAAGGAAATGGAAGTCTAATTTCTCAAATATTCCTATCTTGCTCCTACACATGTGACAGCAACTGGAACAGAAAAAAATTCATTGCGACTGACTTCACAGCTTCTTTGTACAAATGTTGCCTTCCATTCAAGTGACAGAGTCTATTTAAGACTGCTTTCCTTTCTTAGTGACACCAGAACATTTCAAACATCAACTTTCCAGTCAAGAACCTTCTCATTCCTACATTTACCCTTGGCAATAGCAGATACTACTCATTCAGTACTTTGCTGAGTAGCCACTTGTTGGCATCACTCCTCGGTGTGAAATCCCCTTGGCACAATCACACATGAAATTATACTTTCTACACAATCTCAACAGCAGTTAGTGATGAAAAGATGTCTTAGACGGATAAAGAAGACAGTTTTTCATGGGTCTGAACTCACAATTTTTTATTATGAGATCTGTCAATTCTTAAATGATACTAGCTTACACTAACCATCAAGGAAATGAGAAAAGCAGGTAACTGTCAAGATGAATGCTGGCCTCCAGATGCTATCTCAAAATTATCTGATATTTCTAAAGCTTTAAAACTTCAGCAATACAAACTAGATTTACAGAAGGAGATGCTTTATGTGCGCCATCTGAGACACTAAATAATTCTTGGTCAGACTGAGAAGACTTTTTATTGCAATAGATCAGTTTCTTTTCCAAATATATGAAAGTATTTACCAGCTGTAAAGCTGTAGAGCAGTCTTTGGTGATTTCAACAGTCTCAAAAAGAATTTGAAGCCTGTTTCTGCTAGTTTTATATATGCTTTGGGAAGTTGCTTCCCTTAGACATCTTCCACTAACTGCCATAAAGACTTGTACAATAATCCAAAGCCAAATAGTAACCTTCCTTTCTAACACAAAACTAATCTAAATCACCTCTGCTTTTTCCCGGTGGAAGCAGAAAAACAGTAAATAGGAGGAGGAATCTGATTTGTTGCCTTAAGTGCTGGTGTTGGCTCAAGTAGTTAATTTTGTTCACAGCAGTTGGTATGGGGCTGTGGTTTGGATTTCTGCTGAAAACAGTGTTAATAATTCAGGGATGTTTTCATTCCTGCTGAGTAGTGCTTACACGGAGCCAAGGCCTTCTCTACCTCTCGCACCACCACGCTGGGCTGGAGTTGCACAAGGAGTTGCCAATGCTAAAAGCCAGACTGGTTTTAAACTCTGAAATACTTTGTTCAGTATGTCAGGGCACGAGACTGAACCACAAAAAGCACATTTTTGTTTAAACTGAATACAAGGTTCCTCTTTAAACTTTGAAAGAAAGTTAGCTTAGCTGCTGCCTACAAACTTTTTATCAGTCTTGAATGCAAGACTTGGAGAAAACACAACTAGTGGTCATCTTATATTTTATACAAAATGATAAAAAATGCTTTGCTTTAGCACAAGGAAATGCCTGTCACTATATAGAAATTATCTGTTACTAGATTTTCTCTGTAGCAGCCTAAACACTGAGATTCTGAACTGGTTTTTTCTGTCTTTTAGGCCACATATAGAAGGCTTTGTCAAAATCAAATAAGAACATCTATTATTATTTCTATCTTAATTCAGCTAACCTTGAAGAAAAAGATAAAAAGAAGAAAAAAAAAAAAAAAAAGATAGATCTGTGACCACAAAAGCTCTTATTGCAATGGTTTAGATTAAGTACCCCTGCCCATAGCAGGCAGTTGGAACTAGATGATCTTTTAACGTCTCTTCCAATCCAAACAGTTCTATGATTCTATGTTAACCCTTTTCTGTCACTTCTGAAGTTATATTTTCATGTCCCAGATTTCCGATCTGTAAAAACAACTACCTATAAACCTATCTAAATGTTATTAGATAGATATAAAAAAGTTTTCCTAAAACAACCCCATGAAATGGAAGATCAGATCAATGTACCTGTGTACAGGAATTCTCATAGGAATAGTGATCAGTAGGACGAGAACAAGCTTTACAACGTTACATGACTCTCGTGAAAAGAGCATTAAATGCTCACGTCTGAAACTGCAAGATGCATAACAGATGACAGAGCTGTATAATGGCCCACTGAAGAGTATATTGTATGTAAAGCACATAATCTTAAAGCAATTCAAGAATTTCTGGATTTGCAGTGTGGGATTATTCATGTCTTTATATAACGTTAGAGAATGACACTACTTCCAGTGCGTGAAGAACTAAAATTTTCATGATTTCCTGAGGATAGGCTGCTCGCCATACATTTGCAAGCAATTATGCTTAATGGAAAGGACAATTAAGGGTCTCAGAGAGCAAAAATACATGTTTTGAAATTAAAATCCATCCTAATTCTTTGGCAATATAGTGGACAAACTGCTGTAGGAAATGCACTGTAATGAATAATATGATTAGATAAGTAGAAAGCAAGATAAGGTGTCAGTTTTAGCAGGCAAGATGGCTTTTTCAGTGCTTTAGTTGAGGTTCCTGAAAATACTCTTACATTCTCCTGTACACAAGTGAATTTTATCTTTCACTCACTAAAAAAAATCATTGTAATTTTGGTTACATAGAGAATCCTACCCTTTAGATTATTCACTACACGAATGCAGTTCATCTAAACTCTCATCATTTCTTCAGGCCTCCCAGCTGACATTGAATTTCACACCATGCTGGGATACCTAGGTCTTAAATTCTGTGCAATATATTCTTTTTTAAAAAAGTCCACTGCCTTTTAGCTTTAATTTGTTTGATAGAAATCATTAGAACCCTTGATTCTACATAATTTTGGTCACTTCTGGTACAGAGAATTCAATTCACTGATTCTGCAGGTTAAACTACAATATCCCTAATTATTTCTTTTACATGAGACACTCATTTATTTAAGTTGCAATTTACCTAATCCCTTGAAAATCGTATCTTAAAAATATTTAAGCACATTCCAATAATTGATACAATTTAATAAAGGTTTGTGTCTTTTACCTTTAAAGATGATTTAGTCCGAGGTTCTGTTTTCTGCCTGGCAAGCTTGTTTTGAAGAAGCAATGACTGATCTGTACGAGCATCATAATTTCCATGTTCTGAATCATCTGTGTATGTGTCTTTTTCCTTTCCTATGCCTGAAGGAAAACCAAGAAAACAGTGGGCTCATTTTAGGTGACAGAAGATAAAAACTAAGAGTATTGTTAGAGCCAGAGTTGAATATTCATTTTAATTGCCCACTTTTTAATGACTTTTAGTCTATCCTTTCTTACAAAAGTTTTTTACTTGAAATGTCATCATCTCTGTCTTAAGCTAGAAGTGACTCCTTAGTAGAAGGCCTATAGAAACATTTCTGTTACCATTCAAATCGAAACAGCCCACAACATTCTTTACAGCACCTAAAAAAAATAGCCAAACAACCCAACCCCAACACAATATAAAGCAAATATTCAAATGTTTTTGTGCTTGACTTACACTTGTCCAGACTCGGAACATGTTATCAAATTGAAAGGTGAATCTTGCAGACCCGAGTAACCTCTCATGCTTTAAATTTAGACAAGCAATCAAAATGCCCGATGGGCCTACACTCATGCTGCTCATACTTGGGTACAGTATTTGAAAATTTGCATATTAAGGTATTGCAGTGACCACTCGAGAACACATTTTAAGAGGTGTCCCTAACAGCGGTAGAAGACAGTTAACACCATGAAGAAAGTATTTACATTGGATATTTAATTGCTCAATAAAAGTTTCCATTAAAACCTGAGTATCCAAAGAGAGCTGCAGATGACTGAGGACCATCCTCAAAGCTTACAAAGACCCACTTACACAGACTAAATTTCTGCCTAAAGCATCACTGAAGGCAAGTTAGTAGGACTCAAGTCTGAGTCACTCTACAGCCTCTTTCACAAGGGGGACAATTTCCAGACATGTAATTTCTTTGCACATACTCCATCAAAAAATCATGACAATACTTACCATACATACCCAGCAGGGATTAAATGAAGGGTAATGTCTGTGCAACGTTGGACCATGTAAGTTATAATGAGTGTTGGAAAATAGTTAGTCTTGAAAAAATGTTTTAAAGATGAAAAAGATGGAATACTTATTCTCACACAATTATATCTTGGACAAGTTTGAAAATAGATATTCAGACAAAAAAGTTACACACAAATCCTGAGTCAAGTTCCCATCTCAGCTTTCACATCAACACGGGAAAAGTCAAGGGGACTGGGAACAGCATTTAGCCCAATTATTCTAAATACTAAACAGATGCCAAGAAACAAGTCATAGTTGCTGTGGGAACCACAATCTTGAGCTTCCCAAATTTTATATTCATAAAAGCTCATCTGCAACAACAAAGTATTTTTCAATAAGCTGTTCAGTTAAATTCTCCATAGTAAGTACTACAGAAAAGAAACCCCAAACAACAATTATTTCACATAGCCTAAATATTTCTGAGATGGAACATTACACCAGAACATTTACCAAGGGCTGTTGTTTCTGAAATTGAGCTACTCGCATAATAATTACACAAAATGAGGCCCTAGTAATTTGTGATTTTGGTATTAACCTCAGTACATCTGTGGAGGGATTTCTTAATATATGAAATAGCCTATTTTAATCGTCAGAGCACCAAAACTGGGATTTTATTTTAAGCAAGATTTTAAACTTAGTATACAGGTTACTCTCTGGTCCACAAAAATGAATGCAGTAAAAGGACTGTGAATTCAATTAGGAGGTATACAAAGTAGAAAACATGATACCCAAGTAAGATTTTAGTCATGGCCAGATGTGATGAGCTCTCAGCTTTAGTAAAGATCAAGAGCTTGTAACAGAAGCCAGTAAAATGAAGAGACAGGACTACAAAAACTGAAATAGGATATCTAAGCCGGAAGACTCTACTTGCATTAAAAAGTCCATTTTTATGAGGGAAGTTTTAGTGGATTAGACATTATGAGTAAACCTAATGCTTTATATCTAATAAATACATAATGTTTTATTTCAACTAGTTAAAGCCATGAAATAAGTTTTCCCTTAGCGGACAACATATTTTTACCTGCTAAGCTTTTTTTTTATGTTTTCACGGGCACAACCTTGAAGCATAGCATACGTTTTCCATAAAAATTACCACCTTCTACCTAGAGATACCTGCTATCTCTGTCTGAAATGTAGCACAAAAGGGTTTTAGCAACAAAAAAAACCCCATAAAAATACAGACATTTAGAAATAAAATGGTGCATTTCTTATATAAAATTGAACAATTCTTCTTACTGTATCTCCCAGCAGATGACTTATTTTATGCACCTAAAACAATGTCCCACAAAGTAATGATATTGATATAGTAAATAAGGGAGGAAAAAAGAAATGGAGATTAAAACATAGCATTTAAACACAGCACTTGAAAAAAACATTTGTTATACCTGTCTGAGAGACAGAGCATCTAATCCATGTTTTAGAATTACCTTTAAAAAATGCATCTTTCTTAATACTTATGTAGTTTGAGATATTAATGTTAAGAGGACACCTAAAGTGTGCTTTGTAGATATTTTGAATAGACTAGTGTCATTTACCTCTTCTGCAGCATATATTTCAGAAAAATCTGTAATATAAATAATTATGCTCAAGGTAAAAATTCAATAGATTACAACATATCTGTATATCAGAAGAGGATAGGAAGAACAACTGTGAGTTTTAGATGGCTCGTTTTGATTCTTAAGTCAAACTTTTTTGAAGTTTCTTTTGAATAGCTTTAAAATTTTTAAAGAAAAGAGAATGAAACAAGCTGGGTTTAGAAAAAAGCAGAAATGAAGCTTTGCCATCAACAGCACTGACTATGGGTTTGTATTTTTCTGTGATGGGGTGTTTTTCCTGTAATAATATATCCACCATTTTCATTCAAAAAATAAAACCTCTCTTCATTAATTTTCCCACCCATCAAAGCCTAAATTACATGCTATTAAAGATAAACTTACAAAACCTAAATTAACTGGAATGGGTTGCCCAGGGAAGTTGTGAATGCTCCATCGCTGGCAGTGTTCAAGGTTGGGTTGGATATAGCCTTGGGTGACATGGCTTAGCAGGAGGTGTCCCTGGCCATGGCAGAGGGGTTGGAACTAGATGATCTTAAGGTCCTTTCCAACCTTAACTATTCTATGATTCTATGATTGTTTCTAGCATCACAGAAGCTTATCAAAAGACAGTGATTTAACGCCCTAAGTCTTTCTTCAGTAACTCCAGTTTCTAAACTTGTGTGACATTTTTATATATTTGTTTGTAAAATAATACTATTTTCTGTCATCATTTCCTCCACAATCTCCATTATTTATTTGGCTTTGCATTTTAACTGCCATTTTGCTGATGTATTTGACTTATGTTAATTAAAACTTGTGGTAATTGAGGAGCTTTTTGAAATGCTGTCACATAAAAACTTCAATTTAAAAAAATCATTAAAGGCTGAATTTTAAATAAAGATGAGGATATTAAATCTGAGAAAAGGACTACAGCTTCTAATTCCAGAGGTAGAGACTGAATCATATTTCAAGAAAGACAGTGTGAACTCCACTATTCAGTAAGTCAAAGACTTCTCTTTAATTAGGTACATACTTAAAGCAGATTCACCCATATATACATAATTGTGAGCACAGCTGAACATGTAACTAAGTAATGCATACCCTCACCTTGGATTCGCACTCAAGTATAAAGTGATTTTAAAAAGATTCAGGGCATTAATCAAGCAGATAACAGATCTCTCCATCCTAGTAGTTGCTTTGCTTTGCTATCCTGTAATAATCGAGACATGATAAGTAACTTCAGGCTTCATACATCACAAAAACCTATCTACACTTTGTGGCACACAATTTTGCTATGCTTGATACATGACATTAAGATTTGCCCTAAGGGCACTTGTAGGATAAAATGCAGTAGAGACTTTCAGTTCTGGGAGTCTTTTACCTCACTATGCAGAAGCGCTTTGTTTAAATATTGATTTCCAGGTCCACACTTCACATTTCCATTTTTGGGTCTTAAATGCTTGCCTACCATTCTTTCCATCATATTTGCCTAAAAGGCTAAGAGCGCATTTTATTTATAACAGTTAGAGGAAAAAGAGCACCCGTAACATGCAATCCACCAATATATTTCAGATAACTGCTACAGAAAAGCAAGTATTCTTCAACTGCAATGTGCTGTATTTAGGGAAAATTAATATTAAAATTATTCCTAAGTAGTTTCTGTTTCACAAACAGTGATATGATGACCCCTGACTCACTCCTTTAAGGCTTTACATATTTACAGAGGAGCTCTGAAAAGCTTTAGTGGAGAAGAGATTATTGGTCAATAAATTAATCCCTTTTTGTCCTAATTTTAGTTCTAGAAACAACAAATAACCTGGAGTAGGATATCATTGGACACCCGGATAAGTGGCATTGTGATGGATTTATGTCTTATTTTATTCTCCTGTGTACCTGGAATACTATATTATATGCATAAAATGAAAGGTTTTTAGTTACCTATGTTAAGTGTGTTTTGATATCAAAAAACTACCACAAAAGACAAGCATAGGGTTTTCTCAATGTACAACTTCTCCTGACAGACAGTGATAACAATTACACAGAGTATTTCTAATTTTTTAAAAAGGGGATTCAGGTATGGCTGTTTGGAGGAGTTAAGAGAGTGTACAGAATTGCAATAGGTAGATTAAATGCCTAAAGCACACTGGTATTTTGAACCTCAATATTAACTCCAAAGACTAATTCTTACTACGTTTTGGCATGCACTACATTCACAGTAGATCACAGCTTCTCCAGCAATGCTGCCAGCTCTCCAGGCAGGAACCAGCTCTAATATGGAAGATGGACAACTCCCTCACAGACCAGGTAGAGGAAAAACTGACATAATGCAGCTCTTCAGCCATCTCACAACACAGAACAGATGTGACAGCCCTTACTTTTGCAGGCATTGCCTAAGGAACAGAAGCTTCTGAACAAATGATTCTGAAAGTCACAATGGAAATATCACGTTTCTGTTGAAGTAGAAACTGAACTTGGCATTCTGGAGTCATATCCTCTGGTATTTCATCTCCTCCTTTCATGTCAATGCTTATCTATTGCACGGGTTATTCTGTCCATTTTAGTTTATCATAACATCACTTAACCAAAATTCACTTTAAAGCTCTTTTGTAATACAAAGATGAAAGTTTTTGTCATGAAGTCAAGCTGATACTTTTTTGGATTGTTAATTTTGATTCCGGTCTTAATTTCTCAGTTCACTATGCTGCAGCACGGCGTGTAACTAAGGGAGTTTCTTATACATAAGCTTTGTAATAATTAGAATCAGAACACATGAAGACAATTATGGACTACATCATTCATAATCAAGTTCCTATACAGGAAGAATTTCATTTCATGCTAAGGAGGATTAATTACTACGCATAAATCCCTCATAATTAACCTAATTCACAAAATAAACAGAATTGAAAAAAGAATAATTAATTATTTTGATTTACTTGCTAGTGAGTGTTTATCTGTCAAATAACTTTAAATCAGAAACTCTTAACTAAAACCTGAATGCCAATTTATATTGGCAATATTAGCCATTGCTCGTTTTTTACATCTTATTTGAAAGTAAATATTTCAGCGTAACAATGTAGGGCAGACACTAATTTCTGACAGTAGGGTCTGCAGAAAGCTACTTACACATGCGGAAAGCTACTTCTATACTTACTTGTTTTAGAATGAGCAAATTGGATTTTTAAGTTAGCAAGCAGACTATCAGATTCACAGGTCATTTTCCTGGTCTAACTGGATTTCCAGTATGGTTTAACTCCTGAAAAATCTCGATGTCTTAGGCATAGAATCATAGAATGGTTAAGGTTGGAAAGGACTTTAAGATCATCTAGTTCTAAATATGTATGTGATAAACTAGACCTTTAAAGGCATTGATTGGGAAGAAGTTCTTCCCTGTGAGGGTGCTGAGGTGCTGGCACAGGCTGCCCAGAGGAAGCTGCGGCTGTCCCATACCTGGCAGTGATCAAAGACAGGCTGAATGGGGCTTGGAGCAACCTGGTCTAGTGGAAGACATCCCTGCCCATAGCAGGGGGTTGGAACTGGATGAGCTTTAAGGTCCTTTCCAAACCAAATCAGTCTGTGATTCAATGATTAATCTGAACTATAATAAGAAATCCCTTCTGTAAATCTGGCTCACAGTGCTTGAAACTGAACATAAAAAAAAAAAAAAGAGGAAATGAAACCTGGCAACACCAAGGTAGTAATTTTGACAGTGGAAAGGGACATAGTAAATGGAAAATATGTTGTGAATACTGCCACTGTCCTTCTAATCCTTTTGCTAAATCCAAAGGATAATTTGAGAAAAGATCAGACCACTCAGTGGTGCACTATTTACTGGTTTTGTGAGCCTTTACACCTTACACAGTTCCTTTTCACCTGCACTGTGCATTAGAAGAGAGCATTTATCTCAGTTGTGGCAAGAAAAGAATTACTCTTCCTAGAAGACGTGAGTTATTACTGAAATAAAGTAAAACAAATTCTCATGTGAATGATGCAAATTCCCTTCAGCTTAAGTACTTCATTAAAAAACTGCTAAATTCTTTTAAAATCATTCAACTGATTTTGAAAGCAAACTCAAAAGTCCAAAAAGGTATGTTGTAAGCACTTCCTATGATTTTAACAGCGATTACTAAAGAGGATTTTTCAACTCCAGTGCAAATAACCCTCATCAAAATTGCTTACATTCAGATTTCTTATAGAAAAGATGGCCAGCCAATTCTGTGATCGTTCAAAGATAAGGTTTCTCTCCCTTTATGCATATGATGGTCTTCTACAGCATTATTTTAAAAATATACCAATTAATGTTCCTTTCTATGCGCACGTGCACACAGAAGCGTGCATATACCAGCGGAGCAGCTCCTAGATTATCTACCTCATTAGTTAACTTTGATGCATGCCAAATTATTTTATGTTGCTAGAATTTATATTGAAAAAAAATGTTCTAGAGGAAAACAATTTTTTATTGATGTGACTGTCTGTAGCTACTAGGTGGCTACCAGGAACTAATTATGCCTCATTTCCTTTTTCCAGCTATAGCTAAAGCCTTGAGCTATTATTGGTAGCTCCAGGAAAGATACAAGTTTAGTAATTGAAGTTAAAGTTATGTCATTTAAAACCTGGCACAATCACAGTAACTGCTGGGCATGTCTTTCAAAAGAAAAACAAAATACAGTAAAACCAAAACATAATATAAATATACATCTATGTTATTCATTGGTGTTTTTAAGCAAGTATCCACAGGCAAAAGACTTTGAAAAATATGCGGTTGAATTCCCTTTGACATAATGAATGTCATATGTTTGAGTGTTATTAGTCTGACTGTTTAAAGTATTAAAAAAAAGATGACATTGGAATTATACTGTTGCACAAATGAGTTCAGACTTTAACATCCAGATTCTTGTGCAACACAAATTTATACCTGTCCACAAATACAAAACAAGTATTTTAATTTTTCATGTATTTACCTCTTAAAAGATCCTACTACTTAATTCCAAAAAAGTATAAAAATATATTCTTCCTGTTTTGCTAAACATATGCCTTTTAGGTATTTGTGACTACTGCATCAACATGAGAGAGTAGTCCAAGTAAATCCTGGATCCCAGGTATATTGATCTTGTTACCTAAAATACTACACTGATATTTAGCCTGGATACCTCTGTCATACTACAACAGCATCATCTTTGACATCTGGCATCAAAGAGTATATACTTGGACAGAAAATACTTCTACTGTCCCTATGAAAACGGCTCTGAAGTCTTGACATTTCATACTAGAACAAAAACTTCAGGCATCTTTCAGGAAAAAAAATCAAGTATTGCTTCAAGACAACCTGTAACTTCATGTTATGAAGAGGTCTTTCCTGTACAATTCAGTAATTAGAACAAACCTTAGTCTCCCTCTTCCCTAACACACTTTCAGCAGAAGGGTTCTGGTTGCTCTGTAGTGGACCCACCCAGAAGAAGAAATCCTGTCCCACTTCCTAACCTTGCATAAATAACCCTGAAAAAGGCTTGACAAACTGGAGTGTTCTCATCAAAAAGCTTATTTAGAAAATGCCCCCATGTGTATGCTTTATAGGATTTGGCTAGTTACTTACAGCTAAATGAGCTGACAAAAATGATTGTGTTGGGTTGTCATGAAAAAATGCACTGTAGTTATTCAATAATTACATTATATTGGTTAGCAGGCATATTCCTCTCTTGGAGTTCTTAGGAAAAAAGACATTTTCTTGACAGTCAAAAGCAGGACTCTTTCATTCATTTGACAAGTATTAAAATAAGCTGCAGTAGAGCTGAAGGGACTAACATTCCTTGGTGAAGTGGCAACTCCAATCTTATTTGTGAACTCAAGTCACAAAAAGTGACAAAGGTCACTTTAATCACAATTTTGTACTCCTTCCATAAGGCAAATATACAGGAAAAAAAAATAAAAGACAAACTTTTTCAAGGAAGCAGAAACAACAACGTGACTTTTGCTCTAGACTGAACATCAAATTCTATGACTGCTTCAAGAAATATAAGGAATAATGTAGTAATGTCCAGATCCAAGCAGTAGGCGCCTTCCATCTAGGTAAATCAAAAAGACCTGATCATAACCTTCACTGGGTAGAAGTTACCATGAAGCTTTGACTCAGCACCAAGCATTCCATCTGAAAGCTCATAGTTCATGTAAGTATGCTGCAGAACCTCAATGCATGTAACTTCACTTGAATTGAAGGATTCTTCAAATTAGAAACACTACTTACCACCTAAAATTGACAGAGAATAAAGAATGTAAGTCTGTAATGTCCTTGTCCCCATCGGCCTGTGTTAGCAGTAACAAAGGTGTAAAACATTATCTTCTTACTTTATAAGTCAAATAGATACATGGCCTTATCTACAGTCAACTAAAATAAAAGAGAAACTTTCCACAGAAGTCTTTTATATGATGCTTGCTAATCCCTTTCTCACAAGACAACAGTTTGTCTATGGACACAATTCTGGAAGAGGAAAAAGCCATTTGGCCTATTTTATGCACAGTTCCGTGATGCCACTTAATTAAAAATTCACCACATGCACTTAATTCAGCATTCTTTTCAGGTTCTCAGGAGAGCAGTTTGGAAAGGTTTACTAATAAGATGATAGCCATTAATCAGCCGATTTTGCAAACTCAATCAAAATGCTAGAGTACTGACTAAAAAGCAGCAGCGCTGCAGTATTTTCACCTCTTTGGTGATCAAGATTCAAGCAGCAAGATTCCTCTTTTTTTTTTAACTGTCCAGATTCAGGATAAAATCTATCTCTTCAAAGAGCATAGTGAGGTCAGAAGAGGAAAAACATCCACATCAAAGCGTAATACAATGTTTTGTTGGGGATACTCATGTATCTTTTCCTCAATCACTGACACCCCACCACCCGCCTCCCCATGTTTCTTCCAGGTTAAAATTAGGTGATGTGAATGAAAAGCAGTGCATTACTTACTGTGAGAACAAATTACTTCTGCCATACATAGGCATGCAATAGTATCAGCGCATGTATGTGTAAGTAATCAGTAAAACAGAGAACCGGATATAAAAAAGCCCAAAACTGAAGGAAATGATCAACAGTGAAATTTTCAGGTACCCATATTTGCCTACCAAATCAAACCAATTCCACTGAAAGAGTGCAGTAGCTTCAACTGGAACCTTACTTAGATACATGATTTTCTTAAACGAACTTCATGCCAAATTTTTTTGTCTGTGTCATGATTTTGGAACATTTTGATTTGGTTTTGGAGAACCTACCAATTTCACCCACATTTACAGTTACGACCCCTTTAGAAGACCTTGAAGAACCTCCTAACTAGCATATATTTTGAGCATCAAGAAAAATCAATGTTAAAACATGTGACAGGTAAGCAGAAATAGCTTTCTGAAAGCACATCTCCCTCCTTCAGCATGAAGATCCAATTACTAGCTTGATGCTACACTGTGAGTAAAAAGTTCCTTCACAGTACTTGCACAAGGCGCAGCAGTGCCTGTGTGTAATTCATTCCAATGGGTAATAAACAGTCAGGGAATTTAAAAAAAAAAATTAAATTTGGAGCCTGCAAATTACCAGTTGTGGTTTTATATACAGATACATTTTGCAGTTGCCAGAATAGGACTATTAACTCCTTGCCTATTTTCTTTGATTTAATTAAAGCATCAAAATTGCATTAATGCAGGTACAAATATGCCCCAATTACAGCTCCTCTTCTACATTGTTAGGTTTAGATTTTTTGCCAGGTTGGAACACTTTTTATACATGAGTATCTAAAGCAAACTTCCATGAATATATGAAGTAAAACCAACAACACAGCAATTGCAGCCATGACAATACTGAATAACATGATTATACAGGAATAATAACCACCAAATAATAATAACAACAGCTATTTCAAAGGAATTTCAAAGACATTCCAAGTGATTGCATTATGAAAAGATTGTTACGGAAAAAGGTTACACTGAACACATAGAAAAAAACCAACTTCTCTCTCTAGTCTCTATTCACTGTTAGTCCAAAAGGAGAAAGCACTGGGAAATCTAAAATAACGTGTATTTTCTTAGTCACATTTAGTCTTCAGTTTCAAAAAAACAGGCAGTTGAGTATTGCCTTTCCACATTTAATTACTGCAAGTACAATCAAAGAATCATTAATTTATTATTATTATTACTATTTCAGTTCAAACACAAACTTACCTAAAAACGGATCATCATATTCTGTATTAGACAGCTTAAGCAAGTTGTTTTCCAAAGTCTCCATCACTTTAGCTGAAATAAATGCAATATCCATATCAGCATTCATATGTATTTTTTATGTAAAAGTTTTTAAACTTTTTAAAGCTGTCAGTGACTCTCTCCATACTACTTTTCCCTGATTCTACCCATGAATGAACGCATCTGCTCCTACACGTTCATACTTAAAGATACTTCTTGCCAAAAGCCTATATTTTTTTTTTCTCTCTCTTCTGGACAAATTACAGAAACCTTTACACTATTCCCAAACTTACAGGAGCACATTCTTGTCTTTTCAGTAAGAAGGAAAAAAAGAAAAAAATCAAAACAGTTTAAGCCTCATTTCAAACATTACCAAGATTCACTCAAGAGCTTAGTACCATAGTTCTTATAGCAGTCTAGACGCCAAAAAGGTTTCTCCAACAAACTGTAGATATCTAGACAAATCAAAGCTTATCAGAGGCCCTTATATACTGAAAGATTATATTTAAGACACCACAGGACATCAAGTCATGTTCTCACAGATCTCTTCCACTCCCAGGGTTGGAGTAAGCTGCTGAAAGAGAAAAACCTCCTACCTCGTTCTGACACCACATCCACTGTAGCTGTAGATGTCCCCGCACTGAGAGGCTGAGGTTGGGGCTGTGGCTGCACACGATTTGGCTGCAGAAAAGATGAATGCTTGCTCAGACTCTGAGGATGTGTTTGGCTCTGGGCTAGGCATGGCATAGATCTTCGAGAGGGTTTTAATGGATGCTCTTTCACTGTCTCACTCCTGCTTGTATTCATACCTGAAAAAGGAAAAAGAACAAGAACCTAACCTCTGCCACACTACGCAAATGGGAAAGAAAGATGGCTAATTATGAAAACACAGAGTGATTCATCCACTTAATTCTTCACCTACCTTTCCATCAACATCCCACAGCTGGAATTCAAAATGCTCTAAACTGTGATATGCATGTCATACAGTCATTTGGAAGCAAATGATAGCAGTGTCATCCACATTATTACTGCTAAACAAATTCTTAATTAAGTAGCAGAAATGAGTAAAATCCCTCAAGCCAACAAACAAGCTAATCAAATACAAGCAAAAGATATTTACAAACTTCCCAAAGGACTCGTGAACACCCTCTCTTTGAGATGGAGCTGCTTGTGAGTTCTAAGGAATCTATTCAGTTTCTAGTTTTTCTCCTGGGACTCATGGCAGTTTGGGGTTTTCCTGTGTGTTGCCTGGCTTTAGGTTCAGATACCTAGATACTGACAGAGGCACAAGTCAGCTGAGTGGTATCAGTTATTCTATCATTTGCAGCTGCAGCACTATGAAAGCATTCTCATTAATGCTATTTTAATTACACTAAGCTCCAAAAATGTTGACCAGAAACAATTTAATGGCACTCAAATACACACACTCACTTAAAACTAGGTATTTCATAAAGGAACAGGAATGTAAAAAGAGAACCCCATGTAAACCTGCAGAAAGTCACGAATATTGAGAATATCATTGTAACATGAGCACGTGACTAAACCAAGCAGATGTTGTCTTGTTACCATTCTAATATCCATCAAAGACTAACAGGAGGTAACCTAGTACTCATTTTCCCCTGTGTGAGTCAAGTTTATTCCTTGCAAATCATCATATTCATCACTTAGCATAAAAAACACTATTACTTTGAGTATTCCCACTGTTCTCACATGGGCCTTCTAGTTGAAAAACATAGTAAGCTCATCAGCTACACAGGTCTCCAGTGCTCAATTCCAATTAACAAATATTAACACACCTAAGCTTGACTGTAAATAACATCACATTTTAAACAGATTAAAATTAATACCAAAAGTGAGTTTTTTCAGAGAAAAAAGGATCAGTTTACTTCTCTGTTCAGATCTTGCTGACCTTCAGACTCTGTTAACTGTTTCTTATTACTGCACTGTCGTGGTCTGAGGCTCTCTCAAACAGTTCTGCTCACTCACTCCCCCCTCTTTCTTTCCCAGTCCCAGGGGATGGGGAGGAGAAATGGAAGAATGCAACTCCCACAGGTTGAGATAAGAACAGTTTAGTAACTAAAGTATAACATAAATCACTACTGCTACCACC
>JASSUY010023524.1:0-55978 GCA_032466535.1 Forpus xanthops | reverse complement strand
CTTGTATTTTCTCTTGTATTATTATTGGTGGTAGCAGTAGTGATTTATGTTATACCTTAGTTACTAAATTGTTCTTACCTCAACCTGTGGGAGTTGCATTCTTTTAAGTCTCCTTCCTATCTCCCCGGGACTGGGGAAGAAAGAGGGGGGAAGTGAGTGAGAGAGCGATTGCGTGAGTTTTGAGAGCCTCAAACCACAACACCCTCTCAGACTTAAGACCAGTTCAGAGTACAGGCTCCCCAGAGGGGTCCTAACACTATCACTTGCATTCCTTGATCCTTTCTCAGTCACACTACATTCACTGGCTGTTCTAAAAAAGGGTTATTTCTTGCTTACAGCCAGCTACAAAACGGTTAAGGTCATCCTCCACCATGGGCTTCCATTTACTGTTAGCTTTGATTTGGAAATTTTGGATGTATTCATTCTTTTAATAGATATATAAGGTTGAAGGGTAAGACAGAAGTATGCTTGTTTTTATGGAGTGTTTTTCCAATTATTGTATCTGATATTCCCAGTACTACTTTTTTTTTCTGCTTTGTCTTGTCTGAAGGACAATGAAGAGGGATAAATCATTGATGTATTCTGTTACAGGAGCATTGCCAATATTTTTAAAAGAAGCCTTACGTTGTTGATCAAGCTATTACTTCACTGCTTGTATCAATAATTTTGTATAACTGCTGACAATCTGACTGTATGAAAAAAAATCTAATATACAGTTATTTGTATGCTGTTGTTTCCTAAACCTTCTGTTCTTCATATAACTTTGGTTTAAAAGCAATATGAAATGTAATTGAAAAATGTGTATTATGCCATGTAGTATTTAGAAGCAAATTGTTTGGACTGAAATTGCTGATGCAGGTGACCTATTGAACACCCTGCAGCCCACCAGTCAGATTAAATTGATAAAGGAACGCAGGGAGCACCAAATGGTTCAGCAACAACCCATCTAGTGTTTTGTTTTTGATTTGGATTTAATGTAGGTTATTTTAATAAAATCAGTGCACTATATGGCTGTAAAAGATGAAAGAATATAAATGACATCATTAGTCTAAACCACTGTTTGTCCCTTCTTTGTCGTTTCTTCTTGTCTTATGAAAACCGGATAAAGCCCCCAGTAATCATCTTGTTCATGTGTCTGCAGAACTTGTGAGGATGACCCTCATAATTCTGAATTAACTGTTTATATTCATAACTGTGATTGCTTGCTTTCAAGGAGAGCTACAATAATTCCATACATGTTAGTCATTAATATAATCCAAATGGGTTTGACTTTCCATGGAAAAATGGACACAAAACATTTCTTTAAAACACTTGTTTTTGTTTTTGTTTTTTTTTTTATAGGGGAGTATAGATAATCAGGTTGTGTTATACCAATGCAGGGTTTTGGCAGTAGACATTTACTGTAAATTATACTAGCTGACCTTAACAGAAAGCAAAAAGAAAACATTTTATTCAGTAGTCAGTGAGGGATAGGTCTCATCTCCATCACTGAAGAAGTTACGTCTGTGTTCACGGGTTATCCAGACAAATGCTTTTTTCAACATATTCCACCTCCACATTAGGCAAGAATAAGCTCATAGTGGGGACTTTGTTGCTGATGTTTTGTCCAGTGGCTAACAGTTATTGTTCAGGAAATACAAAATCTTTATTCCTAGGCCTCTTTCATTTCTTCTACAAATGAATGAGATCAATGCCATTGTCCTGACGTGAGTCATGATTCCATTTCTCTAAATATTGTGGCTTGGTCTTTCTGGGCTTCATGCCACTTCTGCACACAGAACGAAGATACGTTTTCAGATAGCATATTTTAGGTATGATACTTGCTTTTCTTTATAAATGACCTTGTCCCATTATGTGGTGGATGCCTGGGCATGTGTTGGTCTGCCATTCAGGTACAGCTTTTCTGTTTGCCTTACAGTTTGCAGCTTCATCCCAGAAACAGGTACACATCAACTAGATAACTAGGCAGGTGACCAAAGGAGAAGGTGACTTTGGTGGAGTACCAATTAGACTGATATGACAGATCTCTACTTTCAATACAAGTATCTACTTGAAAACTGTGCTATGGAGTTCTGCTTTGAAGTGTTGTATCTGAGATTGTCACTACTACCCCAGAAACACAAAAAAACCCCAACCAAACAAAAAAAAAATAAAACTCAAGCCTAATCAAACCCCACTGATAATCTGGAATGAAAAAGTTCTTTCTTAACAAGTCATGACATCAAATATTACGAATTACAAAGTTATTCTTACATACTATATTATATATTCATTCATAAAGAAGCTTTCTGCACGGCTTTTAAGATCATTAGTGAATACTTGAAGAGAAAAGCATGAACAGGCTGTTGTGGCACCACTGGAGCTCAAGCCTGCCTTCCATAAATGCTGTAACAAAGGTTAGGCTCAATTTTGCTCCAGTTTGGGTCCGGTGAATCTTCAATTATTTTCTGCTTTATGAAATATGTTCTACAGAGCTCAATGTATCTGTCCTGGAGCAGAGTGCAAACCTGTCTGGAGCCTTCTGGTACAGCTGGGAATTAAACCTAAATCTCCATCTCCAGGCTGAACTCTCCCATCTCTTGCAGCGCCTGTTTTCCAAAGAAAAGACCACAACCTTGCTTTTGATGAAAAGATATAGTCATCTTCAAAAGCAAGTTTTTACAAGCTGACCATAGGAAATGCATGGGTCAGCCTGTGTGGTGCCTTGTTATTCCATGAATTGTTTTCATCCTGATCTTTGGATCTGAACCTAGCTATGGAGGAATCCGCTTGCCTAACATGGGTATTTAAGATTCATTGTGAGATTCTTGCTCCTAAATTTTGTGGGGCTGTTTGGGATTTTGGTTTATGTTTGTTTGGTTTGTTTGCTTGTTTGTAAACATTTTTATCTAAACCTCACCACTTTCTCTCAGAAGAACTATAGGAAACTAACTGGAAAATAGGGACCAAATATTAAACTGAATTTGATCCTAAGTATATTAGTGTTTGAAAGCAGATAGGCAGCTCACTGTATTTTGGGGTCTCATTTGTTATTACATATTAGATCAGTTGTCTAGCTGCAGTAACCAACATTCCCCTTGTAATACACTGATTCAGTTGTGAAATCATGTACTCAGTAGTGGGAAAAAAAGCAAAACCTCTATAATCCCTTCAAGCAATCAATTTATGCCCTGAAGCATGAGATTTGATTACCATTGTTATTCTCCTAGCTTGCATAGTTACAAATGTTATTAGCAGTCATAAAATTATCCAGCCTTAAAAAAAATACATTAAGAGAAAAAATCCCAACTTCTCATTCCAGGTTCCTCAAAACCTAAATTCCTGGGATTGATTCAAACTGAAATGTGGTAGTTTCTTTAATTAATTTTAAATTTGCTGGACTTTCATTGCTTGGATTTTTCCTGTATTTTCATTATGATGAACATTTCTAGCATCTCTGTACCTTCTCATCTAACTTTCAACATTCCAACGCTAAGCACTGACGACGTATAGTCAGATACATGTTTAATAAACCTTTAGTGGGTTATGACTCTCTCATCTCTGTTTTTCCCTGTACAGTTAAAATCTTTCCCTATGAACTCCACATTTCTAATGCAGCTCTGTACTTCTCAGTATATATCTCGGTATAATTTGAATATTCCAAATATTCCAAAGTTAATGGAAATATTGTGAAATGTTGCAGCAGGACAGAATCTCAAAAACAAATTTTGACATGGACAAAAATGCTGGTTGGCATAATGTGAATGATTTTAGCCATTTCATTTGTCCAGGGCTAAAATAGATCCCCAGAAACATATCATTTTTTCAAAAACACAATATCTATAGATAAAATTGTAGGTCTTGATGATCAAGAGTATTAGAATTTTTGCATATTTACCTATGAAAAAAAATCATATCACCTTTAATAACAAGCTGTGGTGGTGGGATACAATGTGCTGGCAATTACAAGAAAAACTGATTTTCTCCAAAGAAAATCTGTCCAATCTTTTCTTTTGTCCTGAGTATTTCATGTATCTTTTAGACCTCCCATCAGAATCTGGAACTGTTTTCAAAATGGTAGATGTCTCTTGAGAGAGTACGTTCAGTGAATCAGGTAACACATAGCAATTGCTGCAGGCACAAGCACACCCTCTACTCTTTTATGTTAGACAATTCCTGATTTAAATATTCTGACAGTTTTTTTCTCACACTTGATTTGAGGCAATATGATGTATTTAACGTGTATTTTAAATGCGATCAGTACTAGCTTTTAATGACTTTTTCCAATGTTTCTAGCAGTGTTGCTCCCTCATTCTCACATCAAGTCATGGGTTTGATGAAAAGGCTCCTTGATTTTCAGCAGGAAATACTAATATAAAGGGCAGTTCTGTGGAGACACAAGGAGGACCAAACTGTGCTTCTCTGCCTTTATTTCTGTTCTGTGCAGACTAAAGTGCTACGACATTTGCCCTGTTTCATTACCCAGTGAAATATGAAGCACAATGAATTGTGTCTGTTTACACTTAAGGCAAACCCTAGCCTCGGAAATAGATGTCTTGTAATGAACATGAATGCATTTTATTTTGGAAGTGTGGAGGAGTTTTTGGTAAGCTGACATACTTTGACTTTTCCATCAGCTGGCTTCCTAGTGGAAGGAAAACTTTCTGCATGATCCCGTGCAAAAAAATTATAACCATAATATGGGCTGAAACCTGAAAATGTGAGAAGACCCTGGGGAAATCATGTTGCTGCAGAGGATTTAAAAACTGGGCCAGCTAGCCAGGGGAATGAAAGCCTAAGTTGTTGCAGTATATTGGAAGCCCAGCTTCCTTCTTTTTGTGGCACAGCGTATCTGGGTAGTGGATGTGACAACATAGGTATGAGCAGCCCAGGAAGCTGGCTTTGGCAGCAGTCCTGCCTCAAGCAGTCTCTGGTGGTAATTAAATTGTTGTCTCTCTTCTTTATGTTAAAGCCCTGCAGAAATCAACCTGGAAACTTCTGGTACTGCTGAGGCATCCCTGGAGGAGAGCAGTATTGGCCAGAAGTGTGTAAGAGCCACTGACCCCTTTTTCATCCTCTTGTCAATAGCAGGAGGGGCAATGCCAGCTCTCCCCAGCCAGCTCTATCTCTGATCCCAGACAAACAGGACACAGCTTCCCACCCTTGGCGTCTTCAGCTTTTGCCAATGCTTCAATAAATCTCCAGTAATCTCTGTGTTTTGACTTGATTTCCGATGGTCACGTTTATATCGGGCCAAATGGCTTTTCAGTGCATCAGCAGCTCTGACATGGCTGGGACATTCCTCTACAGCTGTCTCCTTTTCCATTTATTTTCAGAGGTTTCCTCTGCACGGGCACAGGCCTGTTGCTTAGCTGTTGGTTGCTTTGGAAAGCAATGTGCTGTAAATATAGCATCTTAATGTCTTTGCTTGGAACAGTAAGTCAATTCAGGATTTGGCTATGAGAGAGGGATTCAAAGGGAGAATTCCTATTCCCTTATGTGTGCTCTGGGCTGGTCCTCCACTGCACAGAGATCCGATTGCCTGAAGTCAGAGCTTTTTAAGCAACCACAGCACACTTTCCTTTCATAACAGAAGCTTTTCTCCACACCTTTGGTGAGAAGTCTGCCATTTATATCACACAAGTTGACTTAAATGTAGCTTAATATGAAAATTATATCTATGAATTGCCTGACTTTGCATAACTAAAATAGCAAGCATAACATTGCTTTATCAGAGTTTTGCATTTGTTTTCTTAACACAGGACAAATATATTAAATTATTCTACCCTTTTCCTTACTAGTTCTCAGATCTTTTTCTTTTATTACCATCTTTAGTTTACTTAAATGCATTTATTTATTTCCCATCCAAAAAGTAAGCTTACCTGCCTAAATCACTGGAGATGAACAACACACGTTGGCTAGCAAATCAACAAATTCTGACTGCTACTGTCTCAAAAAAATCTTTAACCCAAATGATAATAATCCCCATGAGTACAAACTGTGATTCGGTAGGGTGGTTTTACGGTTTAATGTCCGTGAATGTCACTTTATGATTATTGTTCATTGCATTACACAAGGCTCAGAGAAAAAAAAACACTCAAAGGTCAGGAATGAGACAGAAAATAGTCTGCGAAGTCCAAGCCCTCATGAAAATGATTATATCTGACCTTCACCACCTCCACACAGCGTCTCTGGATGGAGTGCTTGAGAAAATGACTTGCACATTTGTGACAACCATCTTTACCAATCCCTAAAAAACATAGCCCATTCCACAGAGGGATCACAGAAGTAACCATCAAGGCAGAAAGTCCAAGTGTTCAAACACACACACAAGCCTGACCTGTTTTAGTAGTTGTGTGCACTGTAGAGCATACGTAATGAAAATTCAAGAGAGGAGCAATTGCAAAAAATAAGGAAAAGGGGTTTTCAGTGGTTTGGATATATGAATCCTCTCTGCTGGGATGACGAATGAAAGGAGGTTTTAGCAGGGGGAGCGCAGAGGTGGACGGGACTGTCTGCATGTGAGATTTTCTGACTCTTCAACCTCTTCTCTGAAAAGGAATGCCTGCACTCAGATACGTGGGTGAGATGGGGCCGGGGGCTGCCGCGCGGTGCCCATCCCTGACTCGTTTTTGGCTGCCCCGTGGCTGTGACAGCCGCGGGGTCCTTGCCGCTGGGACGTCCCCGGGTTCAGCTATTTCTGCATCCCCTGCTCTGTCCCGCTCTGGGCTCCGCCGGAGCTCCCCTTGGCCCGCTCCCAGCCGTGGCTGGGCTCCGCCGTGCCTGTGCCCGTGCGGGAGGCGGGACAGGCAAAGCCGGGCCGGGGCTCCTCCGCTGCTTCCCCGGTCCCTCCCTCGCTCCCTCCGCAGGTGCCGCCCGGAGGAGCGCGGCGGGGCGGAGGCTCCTCCGGCTCCCGACTCCCGTCGAGGTGTTAGCGGAGCGGGCAGGTGGGAACCGCTGAGCGGAACAGGGGCAGGTCCGGGGCTGGAGGAGGGGAGGGGGGGCGGTCGGCCCCCGGGGGAGGCGGGCAGAGGTTTGGGGAGGCGCGGGGCTCGTTGCCATGGCTCCCTGCAAGCTCTGCCGGAGGAGCTAGCGATGCCAGTCACGGAGGGACCCCTCTTCCTCCTCGTGGGTGTGCAGCGGGGCTGGGTTTGGGGTGGTTCAGTGGGATTTTTTCCTTGTTTTTTTTTTTTTTTTTTTCCGGGGTGGAGCAATTAATTTGGTGAGCTGTGACGGCGCCGCGGACACGCCGCTGCTGCCGCGACCCACAGGTCCGGCTGCCTCCGTCCGCCCTGGGCTCAAGGTAACGCTGGGGGTACGGGGTTGGGGACCGGGGTCGGTCCCGTCCCCGCTGGGGCTGCTGGGTGTTGCGGGGCTCTGGGTGTCCAGCCGCTGCATCCGCTCGCCGTGCTGCGCTACCGAGAGCCTCTTCAGTGATGATTTTCAAATCTCTTTTCCCTCCTCCCCATGCCTCACCTGGTCCCGCATCGCAAGCGCCAAGGCAGTGGGGGAGCAGGGCTGAACTCAGCCCCGCGAAGGGGCGAGAAGGTGCCCGAGGCATCGGGAGAACCCTGGAGGGTCCCCGGGTCGCAGTCCCTGGGTACCTACCCCAGTCCCCCCGGTGCCCTCGGGCTTCCCCGGGGGTGGGAGCGGGTCCCGGCGAGGCGGGCGGAACAGCCGCTGCCCTGGGAAAGTTCGCAGGAGGGTGCGGAGCTCCGGGGGGTCCGGAGGTAAAGGCAGCGCGGTGGCGGTGGGCTCGGCTGCGGCCCGGCGCGCTCAGTCTCATGCTGATTTAGGTGGGCTCAAGTTCTCAAGCAGGGGTGCCGCGCATCTGCGGCAAACACTTGTTCCTTCTCGCCTTCCTAACGGCTTTGGAGCGTGTATTTTTTATCCTGCAATAACTAAATAATGATAAAAGTCCCCAATGTTTTTCTGGGGAAGCGATGTGATGCGTTGCGGTCCAAGAGAGCTGCATGAATCTTTGCAGCTTCGTGTCGTGTGCTGTGGGCTATTAATGCGTGTGGCACGATCAGAACATCGGCAGTCTCAGGTTTTTATGATGCAAAGAGATTCTTTTTTGTAGTAGTTGGACACAGTAAATAGACTTCTCATCAATCACTTCTATGATTAATGTTAATCTGCTTCATATTTTGGCATAGAAGGGAGATAAGCCATAGTATGTTGGTTAACATACAGGTATTCAACCATAACTCAGGAGATGGAAAGCATTCTCAGTGCTACCTAGGAGTAGTTTACTCTTGAAATATGTTTTGGAAAATTTCACGAGATTTGACAGGTGGTATTTTTGTTTGATTGTCAAGGGTTATTTGACATGGTTGAGTTAAATACCTGTTATGTAGCTCTCCCAAGTGCCATTCCACTAGGAATAAATAATAAATATTATGAGATTAGTTGCAGGTCTGAGGAAAGGAGATGGGGAAAACCCTGACCCTTAAAATGAATATGCAGTCTTTGCCTATTTGTGAGCACATGTGCAGTGTAGCCTTGCTGGATGTGTGCACATGATCCTTTGCTCATTGCTTCCTGTGATCCTCTGCTTGGCTTTTACTGATGTGAAGTATCAGAGAGCATGGCTACTGAGGTGTGAATACTTTTCTGTTGCATAAAAGTAATAAGTTTTCTTTGCCTTTCCAAAAATAATAAGATGAAACCAAGCTCCACATCTCCAAACGGCTCATTGAAAACCTGGAAAAGTCTTGTTAGCCAGTTTCTGTGGTGCTAACTTAGGCCATGCTCCTGTGTCAGTGGAGTATGGCTTATGGAAGAACTACAAGATGGGACTACGTTTTACTAAAATAAGATGAAAAAGACAAGAACCAAGGTTTGCAGGAGACAATGGAGTTTCATCGGGAGTATTGCACAGTATACTTAACTGTCACTAAATATCTAGTAAAAACGCCTACCTGTCAGCAATCCAAGAGTTGTAGATGTTTTGCCGCGTGCAACATGCAGCTTTTAATCCAGCTCATTATCTAAGCTCTTGTTGATATACCTTATTGATATTTATAAAAGTAGGAATAGAGTAAATTCTGAAAGTGAGGCTGTTGTGGTGACAGAGACTGACATAAAGAGACTATAAACATTTTGATTACATTTAACTCTAGCGTGAGTGAATGTAATTATTATGTATATGTGTCATATATATTTAGTATGTGTTATGTAAGTAATTGAACCCAATGAATGAAGATATAACAGTCCACTTCTTTGTTCCAAGACACCTGGCAGATAACCCTTCATTTGAATGAAAGATTACATTATTCACATGTATGTTGAGCCACTTGGATTGTAGCCATCTTGTTTGCCAATGAAGATATGCTTTATCACTTATGTTTGTCATGAAAAATGAAGAAAAAGGTATCTATGCGTTACATACAATGATGTTGTGGACAGTTGCTTCTGTGATACGAAGAATGTGTTCCTTTCCCCAGTGGAGAGGACGGGGTCTACTTTAAACACTACTAATTAGTTCAGTTTATCTTGCATGCATTACAATGCTGTACTCAATTATAGCTTTTCCTATTAGCTGTATGTTAAGAGTAATGAATTAGCATATCACACAGATCAAAGTGTGATCTACAAAGTTTATCTTGGAGGAAGGAAAGTGTTGCTGTGTGGCAGGAAGTCCCCATGGCTTTCCCAAGGGGCAGATTTGTTGGAATTCCTGAGCTAGTGCTTCAGAGACTGATGAATGACTTGAATTGATCACAAACAAGTGACACTGGAGCTCTCTGTTGCTTAGCAACTCCCCAAGATGCCACAATTTCTTTTGGTGCATTTGTCCAGTAAAGTCGGAATTCTGTTTTGTTAAATATCTTTTTCTTCTAGCACAAAGCCCACCTTATAATAACATTTCATTGCATACAATTACAATTGATGCCTCAGTGTGGAACCCGAGGAGCAGCATGAGTATAAAAATAAGAGCAGGAATCTTACTTGCAAGCCATATTCTGGTGGTGATGTTCTGAGTGTTTTATAACAAGTTTCAATTGTCTTTTCTTGGTTAGACTTCTGTTCAAAACCCAAAACCATTAGTGAGACAAGTAAATCTTAACAAAGACAGTCATCTATAAAATGCAAACTGGTAAGACTTCCCCTCATGCTCTCTTGAGCTGTGAGATCTTGCAAGGTCTTATGTTGTTGCCCCATGCTCCATTGGAAATAAATTAAATACAGCATGGACATCAAACTGCATATTCTGAATTATGTCAAGGCAGTCGAGCCCACTCTGTCACCCATATGGCTGGAGACCTACGCTTGGCTGTACTCACAGAAGACATTGGTTTCTAACAGATCTATTTTGTGTAAAGAAATAACAGATTTAAAACTCACAGGGCAGAAGGGAAATAGATGTTTCTGTAGTTATATATACCTAAAGTACCAGTAATTGTTTTAACCAGGTTGTGGCATCTTGTGCACAGTCTTACATGCTGAATTATATGTCAGTGAAGTCTTTATTGTTACTCTTGGGTCCACATATGCTGGAATATTAGTTCTGGAGTGCACCTTGGAATGGAATCTTGCAGTTGCCCCATCCCCACTTACTGTGCTTTGGTTTGTGTTATGGGGACCCCCCACAAATTGGATTAATTTTGGATTAGAATATCTGTTTCAGGCATTTACTTTGTGCTCTTCAGCTTTTCTTTTGTAGCCTCCTGACTAGAGCTGAAGTGAAGCCTTTGCAATGTGTGTAGGTGCATTTGGGATTCCCAGAACTGTTTTACTCATCTACATCCTTTTGAGCTCTTCTTGCTAATATAGACATACTCTTTTCCTTTTAAAACTGTAACTAAGAGAAAGCATACGAGGGCTAGGAGTACTGCAGGCTATCATAGCATTATTTTACTTAGACAGGTGTTGGTATTCTGCAAGGTTTCTTCCTCCCCTTTAGTAAAAAGGAAGAATTTGGGTATTTCTCTGTTTTCTAGACAAAAAGTTTGGGTATTGCATGCTTTACTGGTGTGTTGGACTGGAGGGAGGTGTTGAAGCAGTGCCCATAATAACTGCTAATATATCTGAACCAGTGAACCAAATCTCAATCATTGTCAGTGTTCCTAGGCTAAGATTATAGTTCGCAATATGTGTACTTGCAATTGGCTTTCTAGGCTTAGATAGACTCAGGTAAAGATTTAGGTACAGGTGAGTATGTTTGAGTTTTGATGTGGGTTTTTTTTTTCCTCTTGTTTCTGTGTAACAAAGTCAATGTCCAAAACTCAAGGTTATTGTCTGTAGGGGTTTTGAGTGTTTGGTTTTTGTTTTTTTTTCTCTAATCCCCAGCTATTCTCCTTATATCTATTCTATGCATTGATTACTGTAAATGCATTTGCATGCCAAAATGCTGATTAGTGTTGGCCATTGTAGTGACTGTCTCTGCATTATAAAAAGGTGAAGGTACTTGGTAATATATGGTGTTTTGGGTTTTTCCTCCCAGCATCCAGGCACCCATATAAAGGCTATATGTACAGCTATGACAGCTGTTGTGATGTGTTATTTTCTGAGGTTGCAGCATTCCCTTCCAGATGCTTCCTTCTTCCTTCATTACACCTGAAGGTACAAAACTCAAACAAATGCAAATGGAAAACAATTTATCATTAAAACTAGTGTTTATTGTTACAGCGGGACTAGTGTTTGTTGTTTAGAGTGTGACCTCCAGATGCAGATCCTGTTTCATGTAAGAAGGACAAGATTTATGTTGCTTTTTTCATTAGGGATTTTAAATCTTCCTTTATAATTTATTTTGACCCTCATTAGCCCTCTCTTTTCTCCATTTATAAAAAAAAAAAAAAAAATTGCCAATTTCTCTTTTCAGATAGTTTTCTCTTTTTGCTGAGTCAGCAACAGGATGAAATAAAGTTAGAGATGTGGTAGGGACAACACTCAGATTAGAGAAGGTGAAGGGGAGATTATGAGAACAGGAATAAGGCTGCACAGAAGAAATAGAGTTGTCTGGATCCAGACCTGAGCAGCTAGGGGAAAAGGAGCCAATGGTAGAGCCTGGGCAGGGTTGTTCTGTGAGAGTGCAGCTTTCGAGGACAGGTTTAACAGATGGTTCCTGGTCTGGCTGTAATAGCTGGTCTGTCAGCCAGGCTGAGCTGCCTCGGGGACAGCTCATGCCAAGCTCCCAACAGGTAACCTCCAAACAACTACTTTTGCTATGGCAAAAATGGCGATTTTCCTGGTGTCCGTGTTTCATCCTGCCCACCCTTTCAGTCAAGGACTGGGCAAGGGTGAACCTTGTGTACCTGACATGGACCTTTTCTCCCTGGGCTGCCCCAGTGCAGCAGCAAAACATTCAACAGTGATCTTTGTTGTGAATGCTCTTCGTTTGCAGCCTGAACCCCACCACTGCCGGTCCCCTGCTGCACTTGCTGCATCCTCCTCCTCCTCCTCCTCCCCTTCATTAGAGTGTGGAAGGCAGCATGTGGGTTGTGTGTTCATAAGTGCTTGTGGCTGCTGGATTTTTTTAGAGATGGATAGGGCTGTAACTTCAAAGGTAGGATGGACCAATGTGAAGGGGTCTGTGATGGCTGGGAAGTGTCAGTGCTCACATGCATAGAAAGTTTAAATATAAACAAACCAAGCAGTGGAAGCACAGGACTCCAGTTCCAATGAAGCATATCTGAACATTTCAGTGAGCCAAAGTCTTCCTACCTTTCAATATAGTTTAATAAGGTTACTTTAGTGCATTTAAAACATCTCATTTCAAGTGTATCCATTTTTCAGGAGACCCTGGAGACAACTCTGAAGGGTTGGCGGTCACCATTCAGGACAGCCTCCTGGCTGAAATTAATTAGATAGGCAGTAATTCCCTAAGAGGAGTAGGGAAAAATAATTGCAGAATTGGGCCCTTCCACCTTTCAGTCTGTGTCTCCTTTGGTGACTTTTCGAGTGTGACACAGCCAATTCCCTGTCAGCCTTTCCTGCTGGCTGACACAGAAGAGGTGGCTTTGAATGCTGCCTGCTGTGCTTGCATGGCACTTGAAAGGAAGAGAGGACTGCCTTTAAGGGGTGCATTCCCACAGCTTTAAAGTATATTTGAAAAATGCACCCTTCAGTTATGTCATGTGTATTACAGTATTAAAACCGATGGAAACCTGGAACAATGTTTCAGTAAAAAATGGCTGGTACCATTGCTGTATCCCCAGTGCTTGAAATAGAGCTAGTCTTGATGAAAGATCTTTCTGTTTATAGCAAAAGTAAAATTATTATTCCAGGGTAAGGTTTTTCTTTTTGTTACAAAATACCATAACAACGCTTTCAGCTACCAGCAGTGATTAACCCAATGGCTTGCTTTGCTTTTTTGAACCTACAGAATGCACCATTTTTTTTTTTTTTGCAGTTTTCTGAAACCAGAGAACTGCAAAATAATTAAAGATTTTCTGTAGGTTTTGAAGCATCTACATTTTTTTCCCCAAGAGTGATCTCAGCCCAATGTGATCTGTCTGTCACATTACTAGAACCTTTCCCTCTGTGTTACGTGAGGTTTTTTCTGTTAGTTGATACAGGTCTCTGTGCATGCTTCTACACATGCCTGTTGCCTAATTTTACTTACTTATAGTCAAAGCCACAATATGTTTGAAGAATTCAGTAAAATTATTAACTAAAAACGGGGCTGCTTCTTGGGTATCTAACTAGATAAGGGTCTTGTGCTTTATTTTTCACAGGTTATCCTTGCATACTACTCCACCAATGACTTTGTTCTAGTAAAATTTCATTGTAGGGAATAAATTTTAGAAGATTTTTATTCTAACCTGGTATTAATTCAGAGAAGGTCTTATCTGATCTTCTTGGTCATGAGGCAGCGGAATAAACTGTATTTAGTGCTTACTTTGTATAATTTCTGCGGAAGTACCAATCAAAACTGTAGCTATTTTGGTAATTAAAATCTCAAATCCTTTAGGATAAATATTCCTTTTGTTACCCTTGAAGATAAGTAAATAACACCGAATGGTACTGTTGGAGTTTGCACTTCCTAATGGAAGATTTCATTTAATGAATTTTTGTAAGTGATAAACCCAATACACTGTGGTGACTCTCAGGATTAATATTGCACATGAAAACCACTGGTGAAGTCATGGCGCCACTGAAATAGATGGTCAAACTCCCACTGACCTCCGCAGAGTCAGGTTTTTGTCCCAAGAGGGATGAAAATCTAATTTACAACCTAACCAGTTTGAGAAATAGGCATAATGGCTCAGGTCCTTGACTGAAACAAATTACTGTGGTTCAGCTGGGTATGATTGAGTTACACTGACTTACACCATCTGGGTGTCTGGAGGATTGTGTCCAGCCTCCACACGGGCTCACCATGTCCATTGCCAAGCACACTGTAGCAGGCTGTGTGTACAGGCTCGCTGAAAACAGAAATATTATAAGCTTTATAGTGATGTCTCCTATCAAGTGGCACATTCTTGTCTCGTATTCTGAGTGGAAACAAATAACCAGGAAACAGTAATGAATATTCCTGTTTTCTGAGTCATACAAATTACAAATGTCATGCTGTAAGCTGTGGAGTAGCAGTGATTAAAGGACTTTGCCAGCTGTAGAAAGCAAAGGCATACCTACTTTATTAAATTTACTGAAATCCATGGTAATTGCTCAGAGTTTACTACCTGCATGACAAATACACCTTTTTATGATTGATTGCATGAGGTTTGACTTAGGCTTTCACCTAAATCTGTGATTTTTATTATCTCTGCTTATCATGTTGAATTGCATCATCCCTGCTGGCTGTGTTTGTGCAGTATTCAACCAGTGATTTTGCCCACCCCTGTTTTCAGCTAATACCTGCCCAGACGGTGCCTACCTGCTGGGAACCGCTCGCACTCGCCCTTTCAGCTTCACATTACATCCCGGAGAACTGCTGAAAACTGAGATCTGTTTGAGTTGCATAATAGCACAAAGCTTTATTAAAGGTAAAGTGCAGTAAGTGTGGTGGCACCAGAAAATAATACAGCTGGTCTGGTTGTGCAGCCCCTAAAGAAAAGGAAGATTTTCCATTTACTTCCATGTGTGCAGGATCCTACCTTTCAGAGCATTGTACCTAATTATCCTGCCAACGCAGCAAATTTTCACTGTCAGCCATTCCCCCTGTCAGACATCACTGTGCAGTGAAAGCTCACATAATTCCAGCTGCATAGCAAGATGAAAATTTCATCTTTGGTGCATCAGAAACATGCCTGAGTGTTTATTAAAAACCTACAATCCCACAAGAAAACCCAACAGGCAACAAGCATCAAGGTCTATTCACAAACCTTATCGCATCACCAAAAAATCATCTTTGTATTCAGCTGATAAGCAGCATTCTCCATACAAACCTTTTCCACTGTCATCCTCCAAAATGAATGCTAAGCTTGTCTGTGCTCAAAGCTCCTTGTAATGGATGGTGGTTAGACCAGATTTTTTTGTCCTTATATAGGATAGGGTATAGGCAAGAGCACTATATATTTGAAGTGTTAATTATATAATGAACTCACTGAAAAGAATAAAGTATGCAAACTTCTGAAGCTCAGGCAATGGCAGTCCATTTAACCATTTATAGCTTTTTGCATTTTATAATTCCCAAACCCTCATGTCCCCAGAGAGGGAATATGCCTTTAAAAAATTTTAGGCCTTCAAATTAAGTGAATTCAAATTCCCTCATTTGCATACTCTTTTCCTTTGTTCTGCCTAAATGAGAGATTACTTCAGTAATTGAACTGTAACTTTGCTACAGGTAAATAACGTAAGACATCTTCTATTCCAAATGCTTGACTGTGTTAGGGCTGTGTGGTGCTAATCTGGCAGTTTGCAGTCACCTTTGAGAGGAAATGGTGTCCAGTCCACTTAGGATCACTGAGTGATGGTCTGGCACTTGAAAGTTCAATTAGTGTGTGTTGCTAAATGGGCTCCTCAGACAGGGACTCAAAAGGATGCTGAGGGGCGATGAAGCAGATATCCCTGAAAAAAAACCCACTTCTTTCAGAGGTAATATCATATAGATAAGCCAAAGCTGAATTCTCCTAAAAATCAAATTTTACAACTAAAACCTAACAGTGAAGTCTCTCGAAATAGCATTAATGAGCAGGCTGTGGTGATAGTCTTTGTGGTCTGCACTGTTCTTGATAGCTGTATTTGGCTTCTCTGTACCTGAGCGATAGGTAAACTGGAATAAGTGGACAGAAATGGTGGTAGGCAGGAGAGGCAAGACTGGTCAAAGGATAAAATGTCTGTTTGAAAAGATCTTATATAAAATGTCTTTGGAAAAGATAGGATTGTATATATCATACAAGAATCACATAGTAGTTTTGGTTCCCATGTACCTCGGTGTTCTAAGGAAGTAGTGGAGAAGCCCATGTACACAGAGGGAAAGCAGAAGGAGGTAGGGGATGATTGGTTGTCTGGAGAGCTTGCCACCAATCCAGAAAAATAATGGATAAGTTGATAGAGGAGTGAATTCACATAGAGTTAAAGAATAGAGAGATAATTAAGGCCAGTCACCATGGCTTTCTGAAAAGGGAGCCCATTCCTGGTAGGGTTATGTGTTTGATAGATATGAGTAACTAAGCATTGTGGCAGACTGTTAGATTTGATATTTCATGAAATCTCAGTTAAAAGCAAACCAATCCAACAAAGTTAGTATGTAGAGCTAGTAGCAGTATTATTTAATGGATTATGAATTAGCTAATAGAGCTGGAAAGGTGTTTATCTGTGGGGATTATTCATTGAGAGATGTGTGGGTTTAGCACAGTTTCACAAGAGTGAGAACTAGTCTTGAAACTGCTTGACATCCCCATTAAGAATCTGGACACAGAAATTAAATTACTACTGCCAAAGCTGTGGATGAGGCAATATTCATAATGTGGACCAAAGCTGTGGATGAGGCAATATCCATAGTGTGACCCAAAGCTGTGGATGAGGCAATATCCGTAGTATGTAAATAATGTTATATGGAGCAGACTGACTTTGTGGCAAGGTATTGCCTCTTCTGTCATCCCAACAGTCCGTGCCTTAATCAGTGCACTGGAAGAGGGTAGCCGTAAGAAGAGAGTGAAAGGATATGGTGGGGTCACAGCTGATAAAAGACTGCCCAGCAACAAAGAAAGGAAGATGACTCCACAGTAGGATTCTATGATTTAGTAAGTTGTGGAATCCTTTGGCACAGAGTTTTCATCTGAATGCATGAGAACACTGGAAAGCTATGGTCAGTTCTGCTGTCAACAGCTGGAAAAAAAAAACTTACAAAATTGAAGAGTCAAGGAAATAACCACAATATTGATTTGAAGAGCGTAGGAAAATTCCCTGCAGTGAGAGATTTAGAGAGCTCAACCTGCTTAGCTCATCAAAAAGAGGATTGAGAGGGGACTTGATTACAGGGACAAGTATTTTCATGGGGGAAGCATACCCAGCTTTTTAATCAAGAGGAGAAAAGAAAAATAAGATCCAATAGCTGGAAGCTTAAGCCAGACAATTTTGAATTAAACACAATTTTTCTATCTGTGATTAACTGGAATGAACTATGATGTGTTCAAATCAAGATTGGATTCCTTGTGGTTATGATCATTTAAACGCAAGATACTGGATATGAGTTGCAGGCAGTAGAGAAAAGTACAGCAGCTGGTGACGTATAGAAGGGTGCAAAGGCCTTAAAATCTGTGAGCATTGAAAGGGCAATCAAAGGAAGAAGATAAGAGAAAGCAGGAACATGCATTGGAAGCACAAAAAGGAGAAACAGAAGAACCAAAGGGGCAAAGAAAGGAATTTAATCTGGAGAAGGAGCTTTTGTTTCCAAGTGTAGGAGCATATGTCTCAGTAAAGTGAGTTTTGGCACTGGGAACACCTTGAGTGTTGGCAGTGCTGGAGTCATCTGTTCTGTAGTCAAAACAGCAATTTTGGATTCTATACTTTGTTAATGATGATGAAGAAACCTCCTATTTGTGGTTTGGGCTTTTGGCACCATTGGCTCCCTGTTCTGCTGCTGTGAGAGAAGACTGTACAGACAGCTTTGCTTGGACGTGATGGAGCCTAGGGCTGTATCCTACCACGACAGCCATGCCCTGCTCCCCAGAGCAAGGGGCACATCATGTGTTGTCTGGGCAATGGCATGATTTACCTTTTCAGAAACAAGCTGTCGCTATCATCCCTTGTGCGCCCTTCACTTTATTAACAACAATTATACATACAAGTTTTAAAAGAAATAATGAACTTTTATATCATTAAAAACAAGCTTTTGGGAAATTCAGCAGGGAAACCTTTGTGGTCTTGTCTGTTTTTGATGAGTATTGTCTGTATATATTTTTGTCCTGTTAAAATAGTTTCACCAGATCAATGACTGTCATCTTTGATGAAAGAAGAAACATTCTGTATTTCAAGTGCTCACAGTGCCTAATAACCAGCTAATCGTTATGTGAAATTGTTTTTCTTCTCTGAGGAAGTGCAATGGTTCAGTCAAGATCATGGGGCAGGTGAATTTGCTGCTGGGTTTGTTTTTTGTTTTGAGGATCTCCAGTTATGATGGAAGTGAAACAAATGCCTTAAGGACTGCAGGTCACTTTGATATTCTGGAAGCAATTTAGCCAGGACCGGAAATCGCTTTTCCAGAAAAAATGTCGGAGATGTTGTCTTATGCCCACAGTAAAAAATCCTGCTGTAATTGTTATATAGAGAGAAATAACTGACATGCGTTATTTTTTACAGCTCCATCACAAAGCAATTATCTTTGTTTAGCAACATTTCCTGTATTGCTTTTTTTTTTGAAGTGAGAATTTATTTCAGGATCTTTACAATGGAAATTTGTAGCACGTTTCCTTTGTACTGTTTAACAGAAACATAAACTCTGTGACCAATTAAAGCACCTAATTATCTGCATGTCAACGTGGATCAGTTATTTCTGTCTCATATGACCATAGACATTTAAAATTCCAGCAACACCAAACAAAAGTTTTGAGGCTTCTGGGCCAGAATGTGGATATTTTCAAGGCTTACAGGTATTACCTTATTATCCTTTATTCCAAGGTAATATTCCCCTTGGAACTAGGAAGACTGATGAATTGTAATAAACTGTTTTCTCTGTGGGGAGGAGGAAGGGGGAATTCAAGAATGTCCATATTGCCTGTAATAATTGACTAACTGGGCAGTAATTATTCCAAAATACTATTGGAAGTACATAGACCTTGATGATAATTTTCTTTCTCAATGGACATCTGAATAATTGGCTTTGCCTAAGGATTCCCTAGAAGCTGTTCTCAAATCAGAGCAGCACTTCAGCATTTAACTCATGACATTGTGACATCCATTAGAAACGCAGAGAGGTAGGAATTATCCTATTCAATCCGATTAAAGATCCAATTAACTTACAATCCTGTCTCTGTTAGTAAGTAATACTAGATGACTTAACAACCTGGGAAAAAAAAACCAAACCACCACAAAAACCAACCCCAAACCTTCCTCCCTCCTGCCTTGTTCTCTCATTATCACAATTAAGGAACAAGGTGTCTCTGAAAGATTTTCTTTTACTTTTTTTTTCTCTCTTTACTAGGCCCTTGCTGCTTGGCTTTCATCCTGAAACATGGGATCAATAGCCCTTATAAATTCTTACCCTAGTGTGGAAAGTATTATTATTAGCACTTTAAGCATCTAAGCATTCTCCTAATCATTATGCCCTTTTTATCAATAACATTTTTGTGTCAGAGGGTTCATGAAGTTAATTATTATGATTTCCCTTCCTGTTTTGCATTTGCTGTCTCTTAACTCCAGTGTGATCATTAAAATGACTATTTGGCCTTGTTTCACCTGTTTTCGTAAGTACTCATGTCTGTCATGTTCACTCCTTGAAACACTTCATCTGTACATGAAATAGCGATAATTCTTTTCATTCCTTTCTTAAAGAGACCTTTAATATTTTCTGTATTTTTGACTTGCTTAGTCCAATGTCTATACTTTCTGAACGCCCTTTGAATGCAGTTACACTTAGTGTCAAAGGTAAGAATATATTAGCAACACATCTAAATTGCTAATCTTGCACCTTAATTATTTTTAGTCCATTCTAATGCATTCTGTACAGAACCTCCTATCTCAGTTGCATCTTGACCACCTTGGGCTGCTGAGCAGATGCTTTCTATTGGAGTGATTTTTCTTTTTTGTAGAAAGAAAGCAATCCAATAGAAACACTATTCTCTTTCAGTCTGCTGAAGGCCAGGGGCTATTTGGTGAATTTAACTTCAGTTAAATAAAATGAAACAAATCTATTATGACCCTTTGAGAAAGTCTTATGGTTTAGATCATAGGCCATTTCTAAATATAGGGATTGGAAATTAATGTCTCCCTGGGTAGATCAATCTGTAACTGTCTCCTGCAGGGTTTTTCACCATTTCCTTTGAACTGAGTTTCGACATTTCTTAAAAGATCATAGTTTGAGTTCATAAAGTGTTAACAAGGTACACTATAATATATACTATATGATATATATATAAAATGTATATATATATTTATATATACACATAATTACTTAAAATGCTTACTATAGAAGTATGCTTTGCACAGAATTGTTTAACTATCATGGCAGTTCATGGAAAAAGAAGATCACTTGGGAGATAAACGTTGCTTTTTTTCTTTTTTTCCCTAAACTATTTTGTGCAATGGGCAATATCTTTTGCCTTGGGCTTTTGAATCTTATATTACTTTATCATCCCTAAAAATAACCAGAGTATCAGCAGCATCTGATAGGACTGAAAGGGAAACAAGCAGAAGTGAAGCAGCTTAATATGCAGCATATAAAAGTTTTAGGTTTATTCCAGAGACATGAATTTTGATGCTTGAAATTGCACATCTACAGTGTGTTTGCATATGCACATACAAGTGCATATATACCTTCTATTTATAAACATGTATTTCATTCAGATCCTTGGCTTGTGCAAACAAGAGAAGTGCTGGAAAACTTGTATACTAATAAATGTTTTTGGCTCCTAATATTTAACAGTTAGGTCTCACCTCAGCTATGGAAAAGTGATTCAAATTCCTTCTGTTCTGAGGTATTGCTTTTATTTGGGTGCTTTTTTCTATAGAACATCTTCCTGTGTTTGGCTGCAGATACTCGCTGTGGCAGATGTTATGACTCAGAGCAGACAGGAAGATTCAGATTTTTGTTTTTTTCATAAGTGACTTGCCCCCAGGCGTGTTTTGACAGGGAGGATATCATTTCAAATTAAATGTGAATGTGGAGGCTTTCCAAAGCTACAAATTGCAGAGATTTCTCAGCGTGACTCAAAGAAATAAAGTGTTGTGCATGCTGATCACTTGCTGTGGTGGGAGGATGCTCAGTATAGCTCTAATACTGAAATTCATAGTTTATTGCCTTGTTACAAAGTTGGACACAAGAGAGGCAGTGCCCATGAGTAAGTTCCTGTGACCTTGTTCCTTTAATAACCATTTTGTTCTATAAACTAAAGACCAACACCACAGAGCTGTTTTTTTTTCCCCTGCTACTTCCGGGTAGACTGGGATGGTGACTGGTGGTTTAAAGTCTCATTTCCCCTACTTGTTTTAAATGGCCATGTGAATTTGTAGCATCAGTGAGTAGAAGATATTTCAGAGGGCAAACAATTCAGTCTGAAAGCAGCCAATCCAGAGGATGCTCCCTCCTGAAGTCTGCCAGAGGGCTGCAAAAGGTTTTTTGTCTGTACTAAGATTATTGCTTTTCTCTTTGTGAATGGGGAGAGGTGTGATGAGGAAAGGAATCCCTTCATAATTGTGGTATTTTGTTTGTTCTAGTTTTTTTTTTTGCTTTGTTTTTAAAACTATTTCAGGAAAATTAATGGAGGGAACATCTATAGTTCTAAATATCATCTCTTGAGGTATTGGTATCTGTGTGGTTTTGAAGTAAGAGACCTTAATACTCCAAATCTCCAACATATTAAAGTTTTTCCTGAGTTTAAGAGCAGACCTTTTTCTTCCTAATGAAACAGAGCAAAGAGAAACACTTTTTTTTTTTTTTTTTAGGCCTTTTTTTGCCTAAGTCTCCAGATTTATGGCACACCAATAATGAAGGTCAGATTTGCACTGTTTCAAGATGGTACACTTTGTGTGGATTCTTGGTTTCCAAGGATATTACGTCTTTACAGTTTGTCTTTCGTTCTTCCTACCTTTATTCTTTTTTTCACCTTTTGTTCCATCTTTTGACCTGTGTTTCATCACTCTCTCTGCTTCTTCCTCTAGTTCCTCTCACCACACCATTGCTGGATCTCGGGGCAGGTGTACTTGTCACTTGGGATGTTTCTACACCCTCTGACACAATCCCAACCCTGGCATTTTGGTGTTAGCACAATGTCAGTGAAAGGAATAATGCTGATCAAGAACTGCTTTCATCAAAGTGTGACTTCAGCTGGGATCTGTTAAATTACACTACTCTTGGAAATCAGTGTAACAGAGGAAATTCTTATGCAGGCAGGATATGTCCCTCTGCCTTGTCTGTGCTAGCCTCAAGGCTCATAATATCTTCTGATCCTCTTAGGGAGATGTGGACATGAGCTTCCTCTGTATCACCATGTCCACAAGGTTTTTTATTCTGTGTCAAGAATACAGTGCAGGAAAGGAATGAGAGCAAACTCTGATAGGTTTAACCAGTAATAAGTCTGATGTCCTCAGGGGAAATGGAGATTAAAGATCCAAAATTCTCAAGGAGATTGTCACTTGGCTAATGATGATAGTAGCCTATGGCAGTCAGGGATGATATGGCTGATACTTAGCAGGGGTTGTGAACCAATTAGTCTGTTCAACAAAATGCTTGGTCCATTGGGTCCAAATGTTAAGAATATTTATAAGGTTGGCTATGGAGTCAGCTAATCAAAACTGGAGAAAGCTATTTAAGAAGCTGTCCCAAGCTCTACAGAGGCCATGAGATTACACTGCTGACATAAACAAATGTTTGCCTGTGTAAATATTAGGACTCAGAGGTTGGATTTGAGCTCTTTTTTTTTTTTTTTTTTTTTTTTCAGTTTTCTAGCATTGTAAAATCAATTAGGGGTGCTTAAAACATGGTGTAATATACTTCCTTGTGGAGAGCTGACCTCAGCAGTGGCTGTCCATAGATGATCTGCAGATTGGTTTCATCCAGCTTTGCTTTTGGTGTGTCTCGGATGGTCCAGGTAGAAGTCTATTTCCATGATGGCAGAGGGTGTGACATAAGCTGGCTCAGGTAAAAAGGCAATGGCACAATAAGAGTTCATGATATACTAGTGTGTTATTTTGCATTCATCGGCTGCTTAAGCTCTGAGTATTGCTCTGTACTCCTTAACCCATTAACTCTTTAAACTTCTAACTTTTTGAAGTATAAAAATACTGCAGATCAACAGTGGTGTCACAGCCTGGTCCATTATATTAATAATGCCCAGTCTGTTAAACTAGTGATGTAAAGAGTTTGTGCTTATATGGGGTATAGTAGTGCAGTTGAATTAGAAATGCATTAATTCATCTAAATTTGCAGGGTGGTTTAAATGTGTGTAAAGGTTTCTTTGTTGACATGTTTATTTAGTTGCATTTTGTGTTGAGTGCAATTAATAAAATTTCTCCCCTTTAAGGCATCATTTAGCAGAATCATTTCTGTTAAACAGCCAAGACAAAAAAAATCCACAGGCTTCACTGGAAAAGCTTCTTGAAACCTAAGGATATTGATTCCTCAGATTTAAAGCGTAAATGTGGTTATGCTTGTTTTTACAGAGAATCTGCAAATAGAAGAGTGTTTTCTAACTTTGCTACTAAGCTTCTGATCAAAATATTCTGCCTTGCTGGTTTACAGCTGTTTACTTTACAGCGAGCAATCAGCTTGAAATACAGTCATTTTGAATTTGGTACTGAAGGTGGTTTTCCCTAATACTTACTTGAGAAGCCAAATGTTAAACTGGGGCATTTATTGTATTTGGCAAGCTCTATGCTAGGTCTTCACTTATGGAAAAATAAAACATAAAGAAAAACCAGATTGCAGATTATTCTGGTAAGCACTGTGATTTTTGTGTTTTTTTTTTTTTAATATTCTTATTATTAATATGATTTTTTATACTGTCCTTTGTAAAAGCTTTCTTTGTGCTGCTGCTATTCTGGCTGCGTTTTTAAGTTCAGTTGGGTTTAATATATAGATGTTATGTCTAATGGTTCTGATACATTGAAAGTGGCATAATGTTTTTTAGGGTTTTTTTTTTTGGTTTTTTTTTTTTTTTTTTTTGATCCTGAAAACCACAGTGCTTATTGGTACTGATAATTGTGTTAATAGCTTTTTTTATTATTTTTTATATATATTTTTTTAATTCATACATGTAGCAGAGATGCAATATACTCGCAGTTAAATGTGGTAAAAATGGGTTTTTCAAGAGGAAGATCCAAGTCTATGGAGGCTCTCTGGGGATCTCATTAAAGCATTCTTTTCTTAATACAGTGTACTGCAATAACAGCTATCAGAATCCCCACAGTGTGGTTTCCTGATAGGTTAGTTTACACAGAATTAATTGTCTAATTTTGCGAGCAACCAAACCTGTGTACATTGAGGTTTTTGGTTGGTTTGGTTTTTTGTTGTTTTTTTTTTTTTTTAATGTGTTTATTTATTTTTAGTCTGATGTGTTGCTCTTCTGGACTTGGCTTCATATTTTAAGATCATTAACTTTACAGTCCATCTTTACTTGTGCTTTGTCATAGCACATATTGCACAGGAATCATGTTTTATTTTTATCATTCTCTTTTTTTCTTCTGTGCATAACAATTGCTGTTAATTTAAGCAATATGCTTTTGCATAAAATGTTTTTAAATAACAGGAGTAAAAGCATGCATCAGAAAAGCGTATTTAGATTGTATAAGGCTTCTGTCCTTTAGATGCTCCAGAGACCAGTCCTGAATGAGGAGAATGTATTTCCCCTGTTGTCAGCGGTGAGCTTGCTGGTTTGCATGATACAGGAATAGCAAAGAGAAGATGAGCCTCACATGGAACAAAGGACCAGCAATTTGTAGTCAGTTGATATGGGAGCATAGAAAAATGTCGTTGAATAAAATCTTGCAGGCTGTGCTGGGAATTAGATTTGAACAGGATTTTAAATGCATTTGGAGGTTTCTTTTTCAAAGTGGAGCTCTTCAAATATAATTTGCGCACTGACAGAGGACTTCTGTTGCTACCTGTGTTGCTTAGCTGCATGAGAAAGGTGGAGATACGCAGAATATACTTCAGCTTGCTTTGAGCACGGTGGATGCTAAAGCATCTGCTGGTATCCACCAACTGCTAAAAACTACCTTTCAGCTTGACTTTTCATCGCTGCTGCCCTCAGGAGATGACTTCCCTTCCCTTACCTGCTCAGGCCTTTGTGGGAGGGGAAAAGATGATGAGATTCTGTTGGTTCTTTGCCTTTGGACATGGCTGTGTTCCATCAGCCTGCTGGTATTTTTACCCTGAGGAATGGCTTTGTTCTTCAAAGACCATTGCAAAATATGAGCATCTCTGCTGAAACTGTGGCTACTCACTTGCACATTGGCTGAAGAAGTTAGTGACTATGTTCTCAGCTACTGTAAATTGTATATGAGTATAAGAGTTATATGAGTAGCTGAAAGCTTTCTGCACAGTCTGCAAGCAATATAGGAAGAGGAGCTGGTCCCCATCATCCCATTTAGAAGTTCAGGCAAAGGGAGTCCTCCAGCTAGGGGTAAAAGGACACAAATGAGGAACACTTTGGTTAATTTAAGTAATGGATTGTGGAGATTTAAGATATGGACTCTGGCGGGGTGATAGCCAAAGGCAACTTTACTGATGATCACAGAGTTTATATAGGTTATACATGTGTACACATGCATAAGTTCCAAACGTAGTTGATTAACTGTGATTGTTCATGTGAACATTATTGCCTTACTGCTGGCTAACTTCTTACTACTTGTCACCTTTTCATTGGGTAGCTATTACTCCATTCCCTCTTCTTACCTCCTTCTTCTCTTCCCAACTTCCCTTCACACGTACTGCACATACTTTTCTCTTTCTCATTGTCCCTCTTTTATCTCAAGGCCAGCTCACCAGACCATCAAGGCCATTCTCCACATCTTGGTCAATCTCAAAGTTCTCAATCTCAAAGTCCTCTACAATCGCATCTCCTCCCTCCTTTTTTTTTTTTCTTTTTCCTAAAAACGTAACTTTTTTTAACATATTATCCAACATATGTTACACACAATTTAAAAGACATGAAACAACAAGCAAAATACAAAGAAAAATGAACACCATGAGTCTGCCTTTTATCAGAGATAAACCCCAGCCTTCTAGTCCCCAGGAACTCAACCACTTCCTTAGCCCAAAAAAATCCATCATCTTCTTGCAATTTCTGAGTTTACTCCATTAATTTTTTAATACTAGCATGTATTGATTGAGAATGATCTGATAGATTCATATAACATATTCCACCAAAATCTTAACATCTATGTTTGCCAAATCTGCAAGGCCAACAAGCCACATGGTTTTATTCCTGTATGGGGAAATGTGGCAAAAGGCTGAAAATCGGGATATGTTTGAACTATTGTATGGGTATCGGCCCATGATAACCTAAACTGCCATGTCAATGAACATGCAGACTGGTGAAAAAAGGCATGAGATAATCTTACCTGCTCAAAATAATTAGGTAAGGTGGTAACATGAAGGATTGCTGTGAGATGATCAGCCCTATTGTTATCATCAGGTATAAACCCAGGAAGATTAGAGTGACTGCGAATATGCAATACATAAAAAGGTTGTGTGCACTGGTTAGTCAATATCCAAAGTAACTTTAAATACTGGAACAGGTTAGGATCTGTGATTTCCTTTAACCAGGATAGTTCAAGTCTAGACACAGCACCTGCAGTATAGCGAGAATCAGTGATTAAATTCATAGATCAGTGACAACGCTGAGAGGCAAAGACCACTGTGGCCAACTCTACTATTTGCACTGATCCTTAAACAATTTATTCCTCATGATGCTAGCCCTCTTCTTTATGCCAGACGATAATGTCTCTGCCTGTTTTTCCACAACCATCTGTGGAATAAGTAGGGCCCAGAACAGGTGTCTGCTGGCACAAAGGTAAAGGTACTAGTTCTGTCTCAGTGACAAAGGAAAAAATTTATGAGGCAGATGATGAATGGTTAACTGTCCTGCATGGTCTGTATGAGATATCTGCAATTCCTGATTGTTATTCATCTTCCACATAAGGTAATACTTCACCAAAGGGAGATATGTACTCTCAGGATCCTTCCCTCCTTTAGTTCAGTGGCCTGTAAGCACTCTTTACATATGACAAATGGTAACAATAGTTTTAGAATATTGGTGAGGTAAAAATATCCATTCCAGGATATGTAAGGGGTCATCTTTGTTTTTTGGGACCCACTGAGCTAACATACCTTTCAAGTTTTGTGGACCCTGCAATATATGCAAAGTGACTGAATGCTGGAAATCCACTCTGTGGGCCTTCCAAGTGCTAATTAGTTAAGTGATTTTGTTTAAAGCCCCTCTAGCTTCTGGTGTTATCTGTCTGGGTGATAAAAGATTAGCATCACCTTTTAATAACTCAAACAGTGGAGCCATGGTTTCATTATCAATGCCCAATAATGAGCGTACCAAATTAATGGTTCCTACTAATGTCGGTACATCATTCAGGGTTTTGATGTTAATGTCAAGCTGTATTGCTTGTGGCTGTATGGTTTGTTCCAAAATTTTCCATCCCAGATATTTCCAAGGCAATTGCCTTTGTATTTGTTTCAGGAGCAATTACTAAATCTTGTCTCTCTAAACATATGGTTGCAAATTGAACCATTGGCTCCAGTTGTTGTGGGTCTGGTCCAGCTAAAAGTATGTCATCCATGTAATGATAACGGATTAATTGTGGGAAACACTGTCATACCTCCGACAAGGCAGAGACAACATATAATTGACAAATTGTAGGGCTATTTTTCATACCCTGTGGAAGAACAGTCCAGTGATACCATTCTACAGGGGATTGCTGATTTAAAGACAGTACTGAAGACGTAAACCGTAGAGCATCATCTTCATGTAGCGAAGTAGTAAAAAAAGCAGTGTTTTAGATCCATAATAATGATATCCCAATTTTGTGGTAACATTGTAAGTGATGGCATACCAGGTTGCACTGCCCCCATGTTTTGTATAACCACATTTATGGCCTGCAAATCGTGTAATAATTGCCATTTTCTGGATTTTTTCTGAATCACAAACACTGGGGTATTCCAGGGGCTTGTTGTGGTAGCAATATGTTTCAGTTGTAATTGCTCTTTTACTAATTCTCGCAACGCTTTGGCCTTTTCTTGGGATAGGGGCCACTGATCCACCTACACTGCTCATTCTGTTAGCCATGTGTGTTTCAAAGGCCGAGAGAAATCAGTGACCCCTCCTAAAAAGACTGTATTCCTGCTTTCAACGTCATGCCTCGCATGCTTAGCACATCTCTCCTCTGCAAATTAAAGAGGCAGTTAAGAATGTATGGACAAACATTAGTTACCCGTCCCTCTGGATCAATTGACTGTACCACAGCTGCACTTCATTGAGACAACGATATACCCCTGATACCAGTCAAGTCTACCCTTGATGAGACTGTATTCCAACTTTGTGGCCAAAAATGGGCTCAAGTAATGGTGACATCACCACCTGAGTCTGTTAGACCCTTAAGTTTGTGTTGGTTTGGCTTTATCATTTAGCAAAGTACACTAAAATGTTCATCTTTGTTGTTCTGTCCTTTGAGTCCAGCAGAAAAGTGGCTTGCCTGTAGACCCGAATCCATCTATTCTCCTTATTGCCAAGTCAGCATTAAAGGCAAACACTTTGAACAAAATCAATTGACAAATGTGCTCTCCCCCCATACATGCAGTAGAGAAGTGGTCCAAACCATTGCTTGAACTTGCTTACAAAAGTCCAAATAAATAAGCCCAGGTAACACAAATAAACCTTGCAGAGTAACACTTGATCTTCCAAACAGTAAGATGCTAAGCCCATTTCCCAATGGTCCTTTAAGCGCTAAGAGCACTTTGTGCACAGCTGCATCAGTTATTACGACATAGTTGGCTGTGGGGACATCCACTCCAGCCTTGCCTGTGGTGAAGGCTCAGAGACGTGCCAGGCTTGTCTCGGGTAGGGAGGAATGTTGCACGGAGCACCTAGTGTCTGTACGCAGTTCTGAGTTGCGCTCCGCCTTCCGTTTCCTGAGATCAATTCCTCTTTTACGTTATATCTGGACCAACAATGGTTGGTATAATGTTGCCCTTTCTTGTAACACAGACATATACCTGGGGCCTCCCTTCTGGTTGTTGTAGACAATGCTGCTTAAAGTGACCAGGTTTCCCGCATCTGTAAAATAACTTATGGTTGGCTTGTAGGGAAGCTGCCAAAGCTCCTATAAAATGCTCATTTTTGTATTCCATAGAGTCCACTCTGTTGCAAGCTTCAATCATATCAAAGATAGTAGGCTTTTTCAGTTTGTAACATTTTCTTAAAGTCTGCATTTGCATTTTCTATGGCCGATTTAAGTAACAACACATCTTTAGCCACTTATTCTCCACTTGCTTATCCACTGCAGTCTGCAGACAGTGAATAAACTGCATAAATGGCTCTTGTATACATTAACGAATACCAGTAAATGCCTTTAACACCTTTCCTGTATTGGGAACCTTCAGCATAGCTTGAAGGGCTAGGTCTGCATATTGTCACAAAATTTCTGGGGCCAGCTGCGCTTGTAGTTGCACCGTTGCTACTGGCTCCCGCCCCATCAGTTATGGGATACCTGACCCAAGCAAAGGGTATCCTAACTTTTGGTTTAAATTTTCAACAGTGCCTGCTTCACAAGCATCTAGCTATTGCGACTTAAACAGTACCTTTGGCATAGGGGAAAATATCAGATCAGCTACAGCCAATGTATCAAATGGAGTCATCAGTTCACCCTTCATTGCAGTCTATAAGAGACTCTGCATAGAAGGTGATGCTATGCCATCTACATACTGTCTTTCGGAGCTCTTTGACAAGTTTCTAAAGCATTGGCTCCCATGTATCAGGTGCTTGAGTATGGACAATAATGGAGTGCTATATTCACCACCTCCCCTTCTGCTGCAGCTTGACACTGAAGAGGACATCATTGGGCAGTGGGATCATAGTCTTCCAGGTTTTAAGCCTGCACTGCAGGCAGAACAGAGATTGCATCATGAGTTGTGTCAGTATCTACAGAAGCAGTTGGCAAGGGTAACAGTGGAGATGTTGAGGGACTAGCCTCTGCAGTTGTAGTAGAGGGTGCTTCGGTGACCGGAGTTGTCATGGTGACGGTCGAGTTCACGCAAGGGCTATGGACCCATTTCAGTGCCTCATATACCAAACGCCAAGTTGTCATAAGTGGCATAACCATGCTATCCCCTTTACAGAGAAGCATGTCACATTTTACTTTTAGCAGTTTCCCATGTTCGCATTTGAAAAGCTGCAGCTGACTCAGCTTGCAAGCACCATCCCTTCAAGACAATAGGGATCTTACTGCCTTTTAATCATAATTTATCCCTTGCTTGGCTAAGATTCTTAGTAACAAAACAATTATAGTTTTTTCTTCCTTCGTTAGTTGGGAACTCATTGTTCTGACCACTCACCACGCAGTGTTGTGATTCTGCAAGACAGCTCTCTGGTCCACTGTTTGCTTGTTCAGTCAGTTTCTCCACTGTAGCTCAAACTCCGCTCTTTAAAGTCCCTGTTCAGGCACCATTTGTGGAGACTGAAGACATGGGCTCTGGTGAGATGATAGCCAAAGATGACTTCACTACTGATTGTAGAGTTCTTATAGGTGTCCTGGGTTCAGCAGCAGCAGTCATTTTTCTCTTTTTCATAGTAGCTTTTGCAGCACGGTGTTTGATTTTCAGCTCGGGAACAGTGTTGATAACACCAGTGTTTATAGTTATGGCTTAGAATGTTTAGGCTGGCCAGGGACTTTCTGAGTTTCATTCTCTGCCAGGGAGGAGGGAAAGCCAGGAGGAAGCCAGGAGGAAGCAGAGACAGGGCTTCTGACTCAAACTGACCAAGGAAGTATTCCATACCACAGCATATCATGCCCGGGATGTAGAAATGGAGAGGAGAGACCCAAGGGTGTGGAGAGCACTGCGCGGTTGAGTTTTGGTATCAGGTGATAGAGGGTGCACTGCACTGCTTGCTCGGGCTGGGTGGAAATTAGTTAGTGAGTTGTTTGTTGTATTCTTTCTCTGTATTTGCCTGGTCATTATTATTACTGGTGGTAGCAGTAGTGATTTGTGTTATACCTTACTTACTAAACTGTTCCTATCTCAACCTGTGGGTGTTGCATTCTTTTGATTCTCCTTATTCCCCAGGCCTGAGGAAGAAAGAGAGGGGAGTGAGTGAGCAGAACTGCGTGAGGGCCTTAAACCATGACAAAAGGCTATACATGTGTACATGCATATAAGTTCTAAGCATGATTGGCTAACTGTGATTGTTCATGCAAACATTATTGCCTTTCTGTTGGCTAGCTTCTTATTAACTTTTCACCTTTTCATTGGGTAACTATTACTCCATTCTCTCTTCTTGCTTCTTTCTTCTCTTTCCAACTTCCCTTCGCAAGTACTGCACATACTTTTCTCTTTCTTGTGGTTCCTCTTTTATCTTCTCAAGACCAGCTCACCAGACCATCAGGGCCATTCTCCACACTTCGGTCAATCTCAGAGTTCTCAGTCTCAAAATCCTCTACACCCACAACAGAGAGGAATAAGGCACTAGCTGAGAGAAAGGACAAGCCAGGGTAGCTTATCTGGGAGGGGAGAAGGGAGTGAAATGAACCAGAAAAGCTATCATCAAAGCCTCTTGTAATTCAGAAAGTGCATGTTTGTCAACATTTGGATTTTGTCTTTAATTTCTCACTTAAATATATGAAGCATTCTCCAGGTGGAAACTATGACTTTTCCTGCAAATAATGATAATTTTGGACAATGCTTCCATCCTTCTTGAGAGTATATCTAGGAAGGAGCAATAGGAAGGAGGTCAGTGAAGTGTGACATTTCTTTGCTTTCTCATTCATTGTCTTCTTTGCCCTTGCTTCTGTTGAATTTAAAGTGCAGTGTACACTGAATTTATAATGCTGTAGTTATTCCAGACTGCTTTTGTAGACAGGGATTGTATCTCCCTGTTATATACTAGATATGAAAAAGCAAGCCTACAGGCTGTGGTATAGATCCAGCCCACCAAGCAAATGATATGTCTCCATCACACTGGCAAAGTACTATTGTTCCCAGGTATTACAAAATTATGTGTATTGGGTTTCAGCAGACATGAGGCTGTTCAGGAGGAACCTGAAATGTGAATGTGTCACCATCCTGTCTTGTCCTGTGGCAGGAGTTTGACAGCATGTTGAGCCTTTGAGTGCTGTGTGCTGTCCTGGCACTTTTGGGAATGTGCATGTTATTTTTGTGTCAGTTGTTACCTTAAGGTGTTGACATAATATACTAAATAACACTTAAGCAGGTTTCTTTCCATTAAGAGATGAATTCCCAACACAATTGAAGTCAATGGGGCTTTTGTCACTGACTTCGGTATGCCTCAGCTTCCACCTCCTGACTCCATGGGTGGAAGAATAAATTGCTGCTGAAAATACAGCTGTCTCTGACATCCAGTGGGAAAGGCTAATTAGCAGTCAGTCATGGAGCTGCCATCGTGGTTGTCTGATGAATAGAACCAAATACAAGTGATACGTTGCCTTCCAAGTAGGTAAAGTGATTTTAGCAGATTAGCATGAGTGTAGGCAGCCAAGAAATATGGTATGAAAACCAAGTGTGAAATGAGTTCTAGACAGTAGACCACCACTTTTCCATCTGTCTGGCCTTCGAAACATACCATGTAGTTTTATGTAAACAGTAAAATAGGAAGATGTTTGAGATCAAGAGTACAAAGTCTTGTGCAACTAGGCTTGGCTTCTTTTTTTTGTTGAATTGGGTTAATGCTCTTAAAAGAGCATAAGAGAGATTTCAATGAAACTTCTTCTAGCTTTTTACTTCTCACCAAAATATCTCTGAAACCAGTTAGAGCATGTTTGGAGCTCTGGAAAAAGGATGATTGCACAAGCTGCACATGTCCATGTTTTATGGCTGGAGTTTCCATGTGACATGGAAACCCTGACTCTAACAGAAAGATGGTTAGACCAGATGGTGCGTAGGGCTTCTGGGATGAAGCACAAAGATTAGGTGCTGGGTTTGTAGGGCTGTACCCTTTGAGCAAAGTGAACAACAATTAAAGCAGAAGAAAGCAAGGCCAATGTCATTTTAATCATTAGTTTCAGTTTGTATTTGGTCTTAACACTGCATGCAGCTTTGTGAGAGCATAAAGGCAGCACTGTAATGCCGTGGCTTTTAACTAGGCCTGTTTATGTATTGTGGTTGGCAAAGGTATTGACTTCATATTCTTTCATGTCCTTTATGTTCCCTTCTGTTTTGATGTTATCACTCAGTCATCTTAGCTACGTATTAAACAAGAGACTACTTCAATATAAAATGATCAAAGGGGTTAGGGAACACAGGACCATAAAGAATATATAGAGAGCTCTGAGAAAATGATAAGTTGAATTTAAAGGCTTTTTCAAGCTGCTTAATTCCTGCTTAGATTTCTGGTGCTACCAATAGGCAACAGTCCCTTTCTTTAAATCTTTTACTAAGGATTGACTGGCAGAATCACCGTTTTACATGGGGTTTAAAGAGTAAAAGGCCGCTCTGAAGGTCAAGCCCTAAGAGATTTTCTCTAAGAGCTCATTGATTCTGCTAGATTTTTGACTTGAAAAAAGACCACTCCTTCCTAGATCTGCAGCTTGGATACAAATGCTTTAGTATGTGCCAGCACAGAAGGCAGGAGCAAAGTATAAGTGCAGGAGAAAAAAAAAATAGAGAAAGATGCTGTGGGGCAGACAGACAATGATTTCAGTCTCTTGCTTGTACAGTTCCAACTGGTGACATTATTAGCTACTGGTCCATGAAAAAAGAAAGTATTATTTTATTGGTTTCAGAAATGGATTATAGTAACAGTGAAATTTGACAGAATAAAGATTTATGGTCACATTCACAGTTTGAGTAAACAGGCAAAGGATCTCTTGCTTGTAATGGAAATAGAAGGGCTCGCTGCAGCTGAGGAGCTGCGGGTCTGGTTTTCTTCACATATATAAATAAATGCATATGCATGTAACTGTCTTTATTTTGCACAAAAATTAAGATAAGCATGTTTTTCCCATCCATCCTCATTATAATATTGGCTTTTTAAGTTGCTCAATACTGTGGTAGTGATTAAGAAAATGAATCTGAAAGCCTACCCTGTAAGAAAACTCTGAATTTGTGCTATTACCTACTCCTGTGATATTTCAATCTGATTCATTAGAAAAATTAGCATTTTTATGGACTAATTAGGGGAAAATGTTGTTTGTACTCTTTCTGAGATACAGGGATTCTCATAGCTTAGTGAAGCCAAATAGGAATGAAACATGATTTCCCTCTCCCCCACCAAAAAATAAAGAAAATTAACCAAAACCAAAAAGAAAAGGAAAACTATTACTCAAATGAACTGAAAGATTGGGGGGATTTGAACTTAAAAAAAGGAGTTGAGAGAAGATTAGATTACTATTGGTAGTTTTTAAATTGAGAATTGCAGGTCTTATTCAGCTATTTTTGTCCTTTAGATCTAAAAATATGTTAAAAGCTGTAAGTCACTCACCATACTTTTTATGACGGTTGCAAAATGAACAGTAATGAGAATGAATAGTAATAAGTCAATTATTTGGTATTTATAAATATCAAATGATTTTCATTGTAAGTTAATATATTTCAGCCAATATACACTTCAGTTTTTTCTCTTTGTTTTTTGGAAATGAAACTCAGGTTTCATTGGATCATAACTGTCCATGTGAACACGTCTTAATTTTTCTCACATTACACTAATGATCCACTTGCTTTTGAAGTTTAATTCTGCCAGAAAGGTAAAAATGGATGTCTGTGACTAAATATCCGAGGTCATCTCTTTGCAAGGGAAGTATTTGTTCTTATTGGATGCAATGCCATTATTTTAATCAATGCAAACATCTGGTTTGATTGTTATGTTTTGATAATGATCTTGATTTACAGAGACAGAACCATGAGCCCCTCAGTTTGTGCTTCTGTGGAGAAGGCAGAAATCCTCATATTGCAGGGGATAGAAGTTCAATTAGGTGTTTTGCTGTCATGGGAGGTTGATTGTGGTTTAATTGGCTCTGGCTGACTGGCTTTTAGGCCATGATATCCTTCACCTGCAGTTGGATACTTCTCAAATATGTATGGAATTTTTTATTGCATTTGAGAAAGTTGTACAAAGAATAATTATTTCCAAGTGATTGTATACAAGTAAATGCCCTATGATAAATCAAGTGAAGGAGAAACCATTAAAATTTTAACATAACTGAAATTGGAAGGGACCTTTGCAGGTCATCGAGTCGAACCTCCTGCTGAATATGAGCATGACTTTGAAGTTCGATCAGGTTGCTCAGAGCCTTGTCCAGTTAAAAATGGTAATTAGCTATTCAGGTTGGACAAATGCAGTTCTCCCAGCCTTTTCTCATAAGTGATGTGCTGCAGGCCCCTCCTCATCTTGCTCCTCTCTCCTGTATTTTTGCCAGTTTGTCAGTGTCTGTTTTGTAACAGGAAAATCCAAACTGGATGCAGTCTCACAAGCGCTGAATAGAGAGGAACAATTGCTTTTCTTGAACTGCTGGCTGTGGTCCTGTGAATGCAACCCAGCATTGTGGTTGATGCTCTTTGCTGTCTCTGATGATTCCTGTTCAACCCCAGGTTGTCTTCTCCAGAGCTGCTTTCTGCAATGTGGGTTTCCATTTGCAGAGCTTCACGTCTGCTTTGGCTGATGTCGTAAGCTGTCTGTCAGCCCACTTCTCCACCCTGTTGAGATGACTGTGAACAGCAATCCCACTTTCTAGCATGTCAGCTGCTCCCCAGCTCTGGTGTCATTTGGAAATTTGCTGCATTACCTCTCATTATCTTAAGTTGTTAATGAAGAGATTATATGGTTAAACAGATTGCCTTCAGGAAGATTTGCTCTGTAATCTTCTCTAGTACTGAGGTGAGGGTCACCAGTCAGTTGCATATTGGTGTTTTTTGTTCCTTCTTCCTCTTCTTGAAGATGGCTGTAACAGTAGCCTTTTGCAGCCCTCAAAAGGACCTCCAATTGCCACAATATTTCAAAGATGCAAAAAGCAGCCTCAGAATGATGCCATCCTGTTTCCTGCCATTCATAGACCTGCGTAGGTCCAGTTTGATTAAGTAGTCTCTAGCAAAATCATCCTCTACTTTATATAGGACTTTCCTGCCCCAGACAAAGACATTAGCAATAGGGACTTGGGCAGCCTGACAATAGGCCTTGACAGTAAAGACTGAGGAAAAAAAAAGTAAATGAATGCCTCATCCTTCCTCTTTACCCTTTGTCAATACTTTTATTGACATACTGAGGAGTGACCAGCATTTTATCTCGGCCTTTTGCTGCAGGTGTGCCCATGGATGTACCTTTCTTATTGGCTGTATCCTCCCTTCACCATTTCAAATCCACCTGGGCTTTGGCTTTCCTTATTTTGTTGCTACAGTCTGGGCTTTTATAGTTTGTATAGTCCTCCTGGGTAGCCCATCCCCACTTCCACCTTCTGTTCAACTTCGTTTTGTGCTTGAGCTCAGTCAGGGATTCCACATACAGCCGTGTCAGCCTTCTGCCACATCTGCTCCACTTCCAACTCATCAGGTTGGATTGTTTTTGTGCTTTGAGAAGGTTTTCCTTGAAGAAAAAGAAGCTCTTCCATACCCTTCTGCACCCCAGGGCAGTCATCCATGGTGTTACACCTGCTAGTCCCCTGCAAGCCAAATTGCTCCCCCAAAGTTCAGTGTCAATACCATCTTTGATGTGCTCATGAAATCTGAGTTGCTTCTGCACCAACAGTTGCCAGCTTAGCAGATATCAAGGTGCTTAAAGTCCTCCACGAGGACCAGGGCCTTTGACTGTGAAGGCTGAATAAAGCTTTGTCCACCTTCAATTCTTGACTGGGTAGTGGGCAGCAAAAATCCACAGCAGTTCTTCGTTAGGTGATGGGTATTAAACACCCACAGCAGTGTCCTCCTTGTTGGCCTCCCTGCTTTTGATTCATGAACATCAGCTGGCAACAAACTGATCACTGTTTCACAGCATGGATCCACACATGAAAGTCTTGAGAAATAATTCTGATTGATTAGTCTCTTCTAGTTTCTGAGCATACATGCTAACAGTTTTTAATCCTATGCAGTGCCTTTTCCAGCAGAAACAGATTTTTTCTAATAGATAAAAAAGTATTTTGAAACCCTATTGGACTCTAAACATTTGGGGTACTGTACAGACATAGGCTTACTACATTTTCTTTATGGGGGTTTGTTAGTTTAAGGTCTTTTTGCATATTTGATGCAAGAAGGAGTTATTAACGTGCTTCAAATTTTAAGGGCCAATGTAAAGCACTCACTGAATTGATATATTTTTTTTCAGTTGCACTTCTCTCTTTGGGCTTTCAGCATCTCAAGAGTTGCAATACTGAAATCACTCATCTTGACCTCAGTAATCTTCTGTGTTAATAAAATGCCCTGTACTGTTACTTCAGCCATTAGCCAGGGACTAGGAAGTGTTATTTCTGGCTCTGTAATTATCATAATGCTGCAATTTTCCTATCTGAATTGTGGATAACAAAGATTTCCTTCTTTGCTTTGAGAAGCAAATGCTTTGAGATTTGATGATGAAAAGTGGTTCAGTACTATAAGGGTTCAGCATTGTTATGTGCACAAGTATCACTTTGTTTGCTTGGCTTGACCATCTTAGTAAGCAAGTGGAGGACCGATGACCAAATCAAGATTAGAATTGAACAAATGAGTTATAATGAACAACTTCAGTCTATCGACTTCATGTTTTCTTTCTGTTTGAATGTCATTAACTTTTATAAGTCAATATCTGGAGAAATTTTTACTGTGTAAATAATGAGCCAGTTGGGTTTAGAAACCTTTAAAGTTCGTTTGTTCATGGTTTTGCTTATCATTTTAGGTGCCAAATAAGTTACTTAATAGTTTGTGTGATAATTAGCAATCTGAACATGGCACTGCATTTTATAAGATTAAGATTTCTATTTCTGTGTTGGACAATTTACAAGTACATTTAAAGGCATTTCAGGAAAAAAAAAATCCTGAAAACGACAGATTAAGGGTGAGTAACCTTTACAGCAGGAAACATATATTTCTTCATTAAAACTGTACTCTAAATCTCTTGTGAACAGGGCAACAGCAAAATTGATTATTTAAAAAATAGTTTCAAAAGCTTTTCTCCATTATTTGCACTTGGTGTCATGGGTTAGGTCCTTCTGATCTTTCTGAGTTCATGTATCATGTTATATGGCCTATGATTGACATTTTATGTTGTAGAATGAAAAAAAGCATCTTCAGTTAAATTAGCATACTCCATGCATATTTTTTTAAACCAGGAAACATTAGGGAAATAGTTTGTCAGGTGGTGTAAATAAAAATTGACTTTAAAAAAATTGTTCTGATTTATATGGTTGAAGATTTGCTCCAGGGTATCTGAGAATGATTTGTGTGTTGGCACATGGGTGTGAGCAGTTGAAGTTAATTTGTGTTTGGAAAACAGAACTAAGAAAAAAGAAACCGAGCTTTCTGGCTGGATTCCTTCCTGAGACCTCAGTACTGCAATAAGAGCACATGACTGTTGGGAAAAATGGTGGATATATTTTATTTGGTATGTAGCTACTCAGGTTGCTACCTTACTAGTACATGAGACGTCATTTTCCCAGCCCACGTGCCACTCAGTTTACACGTGCTCTGCGTTGAAAAGCTCAGGGAGAGGTTGTAACAAAGTCGTGTTATGTGTTAGCAGGTTGTTGAAATCAAGTTGAAAGCGCGCTCTATGCCTTAGGGACATTAAATGCAAAATCATTCTAACTAATAAGCAGATACTAAGTGTGCCAAATTTTACCCCAAGGTACTCAAGCTTCTGTGGCGGTGTCGGTTTTGTTCGCTGACTTTTATTGACTATCAGGATTTATTGACCCAGGAGGGAAATATTGACAGAGGTGATTCTCTGCCAGTCATGATGTTCACTGTAAATTTGAACTCAATGCATGCATGTGTATCATGGCAGGGGGTTTAGCTGCTGAACATTTACCTGCTGTAATCGTGCGGCAGTGTTATATGTGAGACCTCAGTGCTTTTGCCACAGACTTTGACATTTTCTTTAGACAAAAAATACCTGTGCTGTGCCAGGTTAGTGACAAGCCTGAGCGAGTGGGTATGTGAGTGAATGTGTATGTGCTAGTCTTTGTATGTTTCTTACAGGCAAGACAAGGTGATTTTCTTTTGGCACAGTTGTAACAACATTAAATGTTATACATCCTCACTGCCAAGTTCATTACAAACTTGAATTACACACTAGCAAAGCACCATAACATTTCTTATGTCTGAGTAATTGTGGACTAGAATCTGGCCCAATGTACTTGATCTTCTTTTATTGGTACAGTAAATCACAGGAATTGTTGGCTGACATCATGGGATCCTGTTAGCTATGATTAATATTTCAAGGCTCTTTTCAAACTCTGATAGTCCTCTCAGTAATAGATATTTTAGCAATTTGCAACACTGTACTTTCAACAAATATGAATTACTTTATTCTATGTGTGAGACTGATCCAAACTACATTTTTTATTAATTTTTTTCTAAACTGGACAGTTTAATTGTATTCCTGTAAAATTAGTGTTTTCCTACTGTTGCGAAAAAGAAAATAATCATATTATTTAAGCAGTAGAAAAACTGTTGTACTGACTTTTCTCAGCCACCCTGAATCTTTGTTAGATTGTATTGTATTCATAATGCACAAGGGTAAAATTACATGCAAAAATGTTGTTGCTGGGCTTTTTTTCTTTAATAATTAAGAGATTTTTTTTTTCTCAACATACTTGGTGTTATTCTGAAGATGTCATTGCAAATACTCCCTTTAGAACATTTGCACTTATGTGGGATCCATAAGGACAGCAAACTCTTGCTGTGACTACAGTTCATCCGTTTCACCCTTTGCTATTTTCCAAACTTGCTAATGCATCTTTTTTATTGTTTGACAAAACTTTCTCCTTTAAAAACTGTCTGCTATTAATATGTACCAGTGAAGTTTATTCCTCATTCACACTGGTGCTGGAGCTGATGAGAATGCTGCCCAGGCCTGGCTGCTGGGATTTTTGGTCCATTCATCCCTTTGTCACCCACACGAAATGCAGTGCACTCCACAATGGTGTAAGCCTTCATGGTCCACACTGCAAGGCAGAATTGGGTCTCAGCAGATCTGCTGTGCAGAGCACAGCCCTTCAGAAGGGCTTTGCTGCAGAGAGAGGCCAGAGCAGCATCAGAGCTTTGTCCTGGCCAGCACTCCCCTTTTCTGACACCATTCTGCTTTGTCAAGTCCTTTGGGCCAAAGCTTTTAATTATTTTCCCCAGTGTTGTAGAGATTTGCACCAGCACCTTTCAAGTAATTTTTAAATATTTAGTTTCTCGTTTTCAGAACGTTATCTGAGCCTAACTCTGAGGCTTGTACTTGATTGATTCATGTATCTTTTACAGAGAAACGTGAAGGTCACATTGCAGCAGGGACCACTTGTCCCTGCTTCAGTCTGTTCTTCCTCCGGAGTCAGTAGATGGAGCAGCCTGGGAAGCCACCCTTGCCATCTGTGGCATGGCCAGAGGCAGCCCTTATCCTGGCTGCAGCACTTGCTCATGGTTCTGCTCAGAGACCAAGCTGCCTCTGGGTAGTTTGACACAGGGATCAGAGATGTCTTAAAGCCATCTTTGTGTACTGCTGTTTCTCCTGTTCACACCATATGTAACTTAGCTGTAATACAGTGTCAAATTCACTGAGTGACCAGCTGGGTGAATGAAAGTGTGAACTGCATTCCCTCACTTAGAAATCTGTCAGGTCCCTATAACCTTTTGGAAGATTGAAAGACTAAAGTGACTGTACTTGCAGAACGTCATAGCAATAAAATGCCATTGTGATACAGAAAGCAGCGTTGGGAATCCAGACATGCAGACACTGTGCCTATACCCACAGAGGAAAAAGATCACACTTTCATTTCTCACCTTTAAAAATCTCAACAGATTTACAAGCCCAGGGCACGTAATTACTTGGATTCTGGCCACAGGGTCTCTAGGTCAGTCATCATAAATCCAGTTTGTAAGGTTGCAGATTGTTCCTTTGTAGTATGCAATGCATGAAAAGACAAACAGCAGGTTATGTTTTCAGTATAAATTGAGAGACAGGTTTTCTCATTAAGACTTATGTTGTTTCAGTAAATTTTTTCCAGTGTTGTGTTACATGCAATCTTTTAGTCGTTTTCTACGGGGGCATATTTTCTGCATCTTAGAAATGGCCATGTGAATTCTTCTGTGCACAGTGATGATAACAACACATAGCCCAGAGTGCCACAGGTCATCATTTTACCTCTCTGTGAAATAAGCCTTGTGGTTGATTTTTAAATCCAAAGTAGCTTATTTTGGACTACTTTGGACTCAGGGAAGCAAGAGCCATCTGTGCCTGTTGGGTAGCTGCTACATGGGACTATTGAGTTTCCTATTGACAGCATCATCATGGGTGGGAACACCTGGGACATAGACAAGTGGGTTGCAATTCTTTCCACAAGTTACAGAAAAGAGTTGGGTAAAATGATGGATAACCTTCACCAGGTGATGCATGTTGCCAGGAGCTTAGATCACCTTCCCCTAAGTCACCTGGGGAATTGCGGTATCATTGAATGGAATATTGGATTGGAGGTGGAGGAGGGTTGTGGGGATTTGTGATCAGCTTAGTTCCTTCTGTTAGACAGTCCTGATAGCTCAGCAATGAAAGCATAGGTGATACCCCTTAGCACTCTTTGAGTTGAAGCTGCAGCAGGCTCACTTGAGCACTGAAATCAGCTCTTCTATTCTTTTTAATGTTAAAGAATTTAATGGTTTTGGGGAATGGTGAATTCTACTGTCTCTATTACACCTGAAACTGCTATATCTGCTATAAATTGGCTGGCTATAATTAAGCCAATAGAAACACCCAGTGATACAGACTAGGTTACTCATACTGTATCTTGTGTTTTTTGTTTTTTGTTTTTTTTTTTTTGAGGGGAGTGTGTGTTTTTTTCCCCTCCCCAAGTTTTCCCTTACTTTTCACTGGAACTGTTTTTGACATAAATCCTCTTCTTCAACCCGTGAGCTTTATTTACCCTCCCTCTGTCTGCACAGTACACTGATAACTTCAGACCTACAGACCTTCTCTCCAGGAAATGCTATTAAGATTTTCTTCTAGCAAAAGTGAGTAGCCCTTCAGAAATCCTTTATCAGTTCTGTACCTCCCTGTCATGGCTTGCCTCTGCTTTTACTTTTTTCTTTTTTTTATGGATAGCTGTAATTTAAAGCTTACTCGATCGATAAGTCCAAGATGCACAGCATAAATGGGAGAAGCAGGCAAAGAGCTGGTAAAGATAGGAAACAGCTGATTAAAAAGAATTCAGCTATAAAGTATTTGAGTCACTATTCTCTGCTGTGATTTCTGAGTTAGATTAGAAAATAGGGGAGGGAGACATACAAATCATAATTCTCTCCCTCAGATTCTCTGATTAAAATAATGTTAAATTTCCTCTTTTTTCATGTCTCTAAATAAAAATTGATTTATATTTTTTTTATTTTACTTGGGGTAGATGTTTTAATCAATTACAAGTGAATTGGCTTAGAGATAACCTGGGGAAATGTCATAGCAGGAAGTCTGCACCTGATGTAGCCTCTCTGGTCTTGAACTGTCTAAATCCAGTGATAAACTGGAATCCTAAAAATAGCCTCTGTTTTACACTGATTCAGGGCATAGATATTTTCTGCTTCTCTTTGCAAGCCCTGGTTACTGTGTGTGGGACTGGAACTGAGTTAGCTAAGGTACATCTTGGAATCTTTGGACCAGGCTGCCACAGCTTTGTTGGGTTATACCCAGCTGGCACAAGATGTAGATCAGGCAATTTGCATTTGGCATTACAAATTGAAGCTACATTTCTGAAGGTAAAGACACTATAAAAGACTAAGTGTCTTGCCAGCAGGAGAGCAAACATTTCTAAGCTAAAGCCTCAGCAGAAGTCAAGAAGGATTAAGGTGCAGCTGAAAGTAGAATTGAGGTTCCTAAATCACTGTAAAGCTTTAGAAAATGTTTTTTCTTTTCACATCAGAACCTATAATTTATTGACAAAAGGGCTGAACTTTAACATATATGTTCTAGTGAATTGTGTTTCAGTGAAATTGCATATTTCTTTTGATGGGAAGGTTTTTATAAACATTCTATGTGTGCCCATAACCATAGGAGCATTGTTAAAGACTAGAGATGTGTGTGGCTATAAGCATGTACGTCTAGTACATATGCATATGTGTGTGCTGAATTTGGCTAAGTATAGACCAAAATAGCAGAGACATTATAATATTAATTTGAAATACTGTGGAAAGGAGGTGCATGTGCATGTGTGCACTTTGGAAGAAGGATTTGGTCTGTCTGTAGGGAAATAAGTCTGCCTGTAGCTGGTGAAATGAGACCAGATAAAGAGATTATCAAGTAGTGACAAGAAAGAAAATAGGTTAGCTGAATTTCTCTTTATCACTTCTTTTCCCTTAAGCCGTCTCACTGAATATCTTGTCATTCATACAGAGTCTGGAAAGAAAATCACTTTTAAAGGTGACCCACAATGGAAAAAAAGAGAAATAGCTCTTTTGCTCCTTGGTGGCATAGGGATATAGACTGACATTTACACTGTGTACATGCACTCTCTCTTGGGACAGCAAGAAAAGTGGTCTTAAAGCTCCAAAGTCTTCCTTGGCTGTTGACTTGGCTGCTCCCAGAACATTGCAGAGCACCATGTGGATACAAAGCAGGATGCTGAACAGAGGCTGGGGCTGGTGGTGTGACTTGGCTCAAGCAGGGGGGAGTACAGAGGTGCTAGTTCAATGCAGAGGTGTGTCATGTCTGTGTATATAGGAGATCAATATGGAAATGGAACTCTTGGACAATGTGTTTAAAGTGGGAGAATGTTACTGGAAAGAAACAGGGATCTGTTTCCTCTTGAATACATTTTTCCTGCCTGGTAATTTGATTTTGTTATTTTTTTTAATTTTACACAAAAATATCTATTATGAACCATTTTGAAATCATGTTTCATGTTAGTGGACTATAAGAGCAGTAGTATAAGTGGTGATTGGTAAGATTTATTGGTTTTGGTTTTGTGTTACCTACTGATTTCAATGAAATCTGAATCTTATCCGTTTGGTACTATATAAACACTTTACAGGCTTTACAAAGTTTGCAATCCAAGTAAAGAAGAAAGTCAAAGAAAGAGAGGGGAAATAGAGGTGCAGAGAAATGACTCGCTCCAAGGTCACAAGCCAGATTTAGAATAAGAATCAGATCTCACTTCAGCCCATTTTTTTCTATTCCATGGGTTATATTGCTTCTGTTATTCAAAAATGGAAAAACCTGTCCTTTTCCAGCTAAATGGAAGGCAAAAAGAATGAGACATGACATAAACTCAGTGATACAGAAAAAGAAAACAAGAAAACAAAGGAATTGTATGAAGATGCTATGTTTAGATAAATTTAATTTATGACATACTATTACTCAAATCATACATTTGTTTTTCTCTCTAGATGCAGTAAAGTGGGGAGAATGATTCAGATGTTAAACAGCAAATTAACCATGTGTTGATGGAGAAAGAACTGCGTGTACTGGTTAGAAATACCTTTTTTCCTTTATCTATAAGTATTTGTGATTTGGATGTAAATTTTACTTACCTTTATTTCTGAATCTTAGCAGTTAAAGTAATCATAAATATTTTAGATCCATCTGATATTGTTAATGTCTTTAATATGCTTTCTATATAAGCACAAATGTGTGTGTATATTTATTTGTGCATGTATGTATGTTCTGGAATGATTTCATGTGATATTAATTAATTGAAGTATGTGGCCATGCTTTCAAAGTCTGAAAGCTCTCTAATGTCAGATGGAACGTGTTTGTCTTGTCTTCTTGAAAATTATAGAAGCAGTCATTCATTATTGTTTGTGTAGTTGAGCCCTAAGCTAGGCTTTATCCTGTTGTAGCATCTGATTGGTAAGGAGCTTGTGATTTTACATTAGGAAAAACCCAAACAAAAAAATAAAACCAAAAAAAATAATTTGGATATGTTTGGGCCTGTCATGGGTTCAGCCTTCAACTTGTAGGAAAGGGTGTTGTTATTGGTCTGTTCTTATTATTTCAAAGCAAGTCTTCTACTGTGCTTCCCAGCAGCTGGTGACAGTGATCATGGGTCAGTGAGTTACCCCCAACACTTGAGGTCTGGATCCAAAGTGGTTGATGGACCTTGTGTTTCCTTAAAGTACCCCACAAGATTGTTGAAAAGGAATAACAGAAGAGCAGGGCCTTAGTGGTGGCATGGCCAACAGCTGCTCATCAGTGAAGAAAGGTCTTTGAGCCATGGAGTTATTTATGTCTTGGGCTTCTCTAGTGTAGCTTGTTACCAGGGAATCCAGGGAATTCTAATGTCTGTGGGCCCTTCCTGTAGTGAGATGTGCTTAGAAGAAATAATCACACTGGCAAGGGATTTCTATGCCTTTTTTTTGTTGTTGTTAATCCTATAATAAATCTATAATTTTGTGCTCTATTTCTCATCTGTGGCTGGTGGAAAGGGAATCTGTGCTACCAGTATATGGAACTTAAATACACATTTTCCATTAACTTTATGAATCAGAGCTTTAAGGCTAAAACTTTGTGAATAATTGCATTTATTTGCACCACAGCTTTGTTTTATGATACTGTTTATTAGGATTTTCTGCATTATGTCACTGCCTTTGACTACAGCACAGAGCAGAGCTGAGTACAAAACTCTTATGTAAATGCTGTTGAGTTTAATTTTGAATACTTTTCAAGCCTGTAAAAGTCACAACAACAAAGTTATTAATGAAATATCTGAATATTGCTTTATTTTTTCCATTTTTTTCTTACACCTACTGATTTTTTTCCTTACAACCAGTGATTGTTTCAAGCAGAAAATAATTTACTGATTTCTGATAAACCCTGACTAATCAGGCAGTGAGATTCAGATGCTGTGTGAATGTAGATCTCCATAAAATCTGGTTATATTTTGATTTACCTCTGTGGGAGTAACTCTGAACTGGAAAGTTCACTTGTAAGTTAGCAAGTTAGCTTATAAACTTTCCCTCTTTCAAGACCAGCTGTTGGAAAGGTCACCATGTGAAGGCTGGCTGTTTTTCAGGTATGAATGAGCAAAGAGAATAAGGATTTAATGTGCTTGTTACGCAGTCTGTCTTGTTTCTTCTTACCAAAAAAAAAAGTGTATAAATTTTCTTTTCTTCTCTTTTTTTTTGTTTATTTATTGCTAAGTTGTTGTTTGTGAGGCTTTTTTTCTCCTCAAACCCCCTTATTCTGTATTCCCTGTAAGAGCATCCCATGGGCTGGTCTATTCCATTTAAAGAGAAATACAGGGAATGTAGGCATGATGTTCTGAGTGTAGACTGGAACAAATTTCTATGTAGAATCATAGAATCATTTAGATTGGAAAAGACCCTTAAGACCATTAAGCCCAACTATAAACCTAACACTGACAAATTGCTCACTAAACCATGTTTCTAAATTCCATGTCTACATGCCTTTTAAATACCCTGACCTTCTCCCATAGCAAGAAAGGTCACAAAGTGATTCAGCCTTTAGAACCAGCTGGCTGCTTGGCTCTTGGTGCGTCAGCAATGTGTATGTTTGGAAATGTGCTATTTTCTTCCCTTTGGTTCCCAACTTCAAATACACCCACTTTTCTAGTTAATATGCTCTTTCCCCTCCAACTGAACCAGTTTCTCAGAGCAGGGATCAGCCTTGTGACCTCTTTGCCCTGTGTGACCGGAGAATGAACTCAAAGCCATATGGATGGGGCTAGAGATTTAATATGTGCTCTAGTGGCTCTCCTACAAATAACTGCATTTACCCAGGATCTTTTTATTTAAATATATTTATCTTCTTTGTCAGAGAGAGAAATTGTAATTAAGGTTTCATTGCATTTAACTGTGTGATAAAGTTCCTAAATTTAGTTTGTTAGTCTATTGCCTTTTAAAAGATATTTGGCAATGTGAAAGTTAGTACTCATTTGTTTTCATTTAAAATTCAGGGCATGATATGTGAAGATGCATTTATGAATAGGATACACCAACATGTCATTTTCTACTTGCTTAAAAGCCAGATAACTGGTTAAGAAAGCTCCCATCCTGAGGAGAAGAAAGGGCTCATTAAAAACATTAGCTGATATAGAACAAATTGAGCTTCAGTGCCCTGCATAAAGATTATAATAACTGTAATAATAAATGAATTAATTATGCATTAAAGGAAAATTCCTCCAGTCAGATTGTCACATGCTTATCCTTGAAAATTGACTTCAGTGAGGTGTGTCACATGAACTAATGACCTTAACTGATGGATTTGGGGTTTTTCCACACTTTAAAACCCACTTAAATCCATATTTTTGTACTTTTGAGAGTTAGTCTTCTGGACAGACTTGAAGTAAGTGCGACCATTTGAGGGTGCAAGCCAGAGGGTAACTCTTTGCTGAAACAGAATGAGCTTTAGTTTTAACCCCAGATAATCAAAGTTGTTTAAATCCTGACCCCTTGCAAGGGAAAGGCAAGTTAGCACTCTGATACTGCAGGCTGTACAGGGACAAAAGGGACATGCACCTCTTGGGCTTTCATAATGCCAAAGCATTTTTGTGAAGCTCACATCTGTATATATCCCCAGCGAATTCTCTCTGACAAAACTAGATGAACTGTCACCAAACTACTGCTAAGTGGTGTGACAGAGCCATTCCCCCCCTCTGTGGGAGGTTACATGGTTCAAGCACAGCTTGTCTGGCATCTTCCCATCTGCTTTTGAAAAGGATGAACTGGGAGAAGGGGGGATGTTCCAAAAGTGCCTACTTAGCTACTAAATGTGAGATAACTTGAAATAGCATTGTATCTGAAAATCCCACTGAGATGTGGGTTATAAATATAAGGAGATTACCAGGATTTAGGGATAAATTATGAAGTTCAGATTTGCAATACAGGCATCATAGGGTTTTAGAAATGAAAGTGTAGGTGCTGAGGCTCATCTTTAGATGAAGCAAAAAAGTGAGAGTTTGGGGATTTCTGCTGTCTCCCCTGAGTAAGGACTGGTTTTAGAATGGTTGTTACGCACTTGTGTTATGCTGGGGAAAAATTGCATGGAGAGAATTGACTATCAGACATTATAAACCTATGATGGTTGTAAACTGCATCTTTATTGGCCTCGGTACCTTTCTAATGCATCTGTTAGTCGCTTTGGGAAACCCAAATGGCTCCCCTAACCCAAGGTGAAGTTTACATGAATTGTGAGATGGTTAATTTTTAGAATCATAAAATAATTGAGGCTGGAAGGGACCTGGAGAGGTTGTATGCATGGCTCACTTAAAAAAAAGAATCTATGGGTTCCAAACAGAGATTATGGGGAGCGCCTCTCCTTTCACTGTATGTCACACTGATTCCTCTGTGTCCCCCATTTATATTTGTAAGCAGGTATTTGTAGGAGTTAGGTTGCATGTGCAAACAACTAAGCTTTGCCTATGAAAGATATGAAAGCAAAATTCCTTCTGGGATGGCTTTTTGGAGAATCATTGAAAATTCATCTCTTTCCTTTAAATAATCTTAAAAAATCTGCGTAAGACAGAAAGCAGAAGGACAACATCAAGGGGTTTCTTATCAGTGCTTTGCATCACATTTATACTGTAGGATTAACAGTACATACATACAACAGTACATTATGAAGGCATTGTGCTGGAAAAAAGGAAATTATACCAAGGATTGTATTTGAGAAGATTTTGAGTTTGTTTGTCAAGTTATGCAATATATCATTTACTTTATTTGCTGGCTAAATGTGAGACTGATTGAAAAGTTGCTCTGGTTTGCATGAGGATTCTTCTCTTTCCCAGTGCATTCATTGGTTTAGGTTGGTATATACCAGAAAAATAGTAAGATATCAAATAAAGGTAAAACATTAATGTACCAAATTGCTATGGTTCAGGTAAATGGCTAGAGTATTGCTTGTGTGTCATGTGAAGAGGTCACTCAGGAAGCTGAAAGGTCAATTCTGTTTTTCAACCCTTCAAACAATAAAAGACAGCAGCATGGAGGATGTTGAACTTTGGAACAGAACAAACAGGTACCTGTTAGGAAGCTGCTAAAATAGTGATAGCCTGGGGCTGGTAGTGTACAACAAGGGAAGTACAACTCTACCTGCCAAACTGGATCTGCTCCTCCATACTCTGTAAGATTTCTGTATTGACTGCTGTCGAAGGCAGGGGAAATCTTTAGTAATGAGACTAGGTTCATTAGAGCTCTCTTCAATGGCTTTCAGCTGCTATCAGTCTGACTTCTACTTGAATTGATGACCTTGAGATGAAAGGCTTTTTATTCTATTACTCGTCTCCTGAGCCATCAAGTCTTTAATATGCCGTGTAAAATCAGTTTTCAGGTGGTATTTCTTTTATATAATATTATTATTTATTATTAACAGTGTCTGATTTTGGATGCTAGTAGTTATAATTGTACATAATACTACTTTTGTTATCCCTATTATTTCAAATATATCCAGTATATTACTATATATTTGTAGACACAAAGAAAATAGATTAGAAGTAGACTATAACACAGGTTTATATAAATGAGTTAATAAAATCACATAAAAATACAATGTAAAAATAAATTCAGCATCAACAAACCTTGTATATTACTCCAGTAAATTGAAATATAAAATTCTGTTTTGATGCTCAAATAAGCTTTCCTGCAAAATACCATGTGGGACTACCAAATGAATAGTAAATTAGGATAAATGAGAAGGAACGTGTAATGCAAACCATCACAATGAAGGAAGTATATTATATACCGCCCTTTTCCCTAAAGATAATATAGAGTATACCATGTTAAGAGAACAGTGCATGCAGGACTGTTAAACAGAAGCATAATGAGATAGCTTTCTCTATCTTGATTTAATTTGATTTTGTTCCTCAGTAAAATTGAAAACTGGCAGCACTGGGATAAAGAGGCTTCTCTTGTAGACAGATTCTTTGCAAACCCTCAAATATGGATAGCTAATTGTACATATTTAATCTGATTTTTAAATACAGAATATGAATATTAGAAGAAAGATAATGTGATGCTAGTGCGGTACGGGGCACAGTAGTGCCAAATTACATAATTCTTTTACCCTTATTTTCTTCCAGAAGATGTAATCATTCTGTAAGTTGTTATAAATTGTTTTTTGACACTAGAAGCATTAGAATGCAAATGTAGGACAAGATCTTAAGGGGTCATCCAGTTCAGCCTGCTGGATCACACTGCACAGCCTCCAGGAGAGATGTTTGTGTCAAGAGCTTTTTAGAAGCTTCCAGTGAAGGATCGATGTCCTGGGTTCAGTAGCAGCAGTCATTTTTCTCCTTCTTGATAGGTGGTGCAGCACTGTGCTTTTGACTTTCAGGCTGGGAACAGTGCTGATAACACCAATGTTTTTAGTTACAGCTTAGAATGTTTGATTTGACCAAGGACTTTCTGAGTCTCATGCTCTGCCAGGGAGGAGGAAGCTGTAATGAAGCAGAGACAGGGCACCTGACTCAAACTGACCAAAGAAGTATTCCATACCACAGCATTTCATGCCCAGGATGTAAAAATGGAGGGCAGAGACGGGGAAGGATGGGGGTTTCTGACTAGGTATCAGTGGTGAGCGGTTGTATTCTCTTTCCTTGTATTTCCCTTGTCGTTATTATTATTGGTGGTAGCAGCAGTGGTTTGTGTTATACCTTAGTTACTGAACTGTTCTTATCTCAACCTATGGGAGCTGCATTCTTTCAGTTCTCCTCCCCATCCCCCCAGGAGCTGGGGGAAGAAAGAGACGGGAGTGAGAAAGCGAACTGGGTGAATTATAGTGGCTTAAACCACGACAGTCAAGATTAATTATTTATATAGCTTAGAAAGTTTTTTTTTGCAATATCTGTGCTTAATTTTCTTTTCTGTAAATTAAGACAGTCACTACTTATGCTCACAAAGTACAACTGATTGTAGTTTTCTTACTTAAAGCCTGTTCTGTGTTGGAATATTGCTGCTATATCCACTTTTCGGCCCTCTCTCTTAATAGAGTGAACAAATATCCTTCTTTCTAGGTCATGTTTTCTAAATCTCATATGAATAATTACCTCCTGTGTCCTGTGGTTAACATCTGTTAATATTTCCCCAAACACCACTTGTCTCTGGCAGCAGACTCGCGTTGCTGACTCATGTTTAGGTTTTATCCTTTCTAATCTCTCTCTTCTCTCTGCATTGTTGCCTGCCTGATAAAGCATGTTTTAATGTTTGCACTTGATTTTTTTTCCAAACTAGGTAGAACTTTGAATATCTTTTTATTATATTATCTCATTATTTCAGATGGTTTTTTTTTTTTTTTTTTGCAAATGTGAGGATAGTTTTATATGCTAGTGCGGTCTTCCAGAGTGCTTGCAGGTTCACCAGACTTTGTGCAACACAGGTCACTCCTGAAAATGTGGGACCAAGTGCAAACACTTGTGGGGATACACTGGTGGGTTCTCTCAAGTTGAAACTAGGTAGTTGAAAACTATTCTTTGAGTGTGTTTGTTGTTGGTCTGAAATAAGTTGGTAGATCTGCCTGACTCTGATAGAGGAATATGTCTATTCTAAATGTATCACATCTAATTCCTTCTTATGATACAGTAATTATCCTGATTAGGGGAAAAAAAATAAAGGCTGGGTTGAAAAAGACTGAGTTGGGATGTTCTTCACAAATGCGTTTTGCAGTTTCTTCTCACTTTATATTCCTCTGGGTGCTTATAATTTCATTGCTTAATCAGTTGTTCCTGGATCTTTCAGAGTACTCAAACTAAACTGTGTAGTCTTCCTTTTTTCTAAAAATAGCTGCTCTGTTTGACCACCTCTTACCCTCTGAGACCTCAGCCATTCCCTGAGAGTACTAAAAAGTAATTACTAATAGTTTAAAGAGAACTTCAGTTGATTCCTGAAGTATTTCAAAATTAATAATCCTTAGTGACTTACACTGCTCTATCATACTCACACAGTCTTCAGCTTTCTGCTTAGCATGTGTTCCAAGCTCCTAGTTGAAATGAGTTATATTAAAAGTCTGGTCACTGGGAAACATCTTTTTGTGAAGACATAAGGGGGGAAAAAAACGCATTGAATATGTCAACCATTTGTATGTGGAGTGTGATTTTTCTATTCTTTTCCTATTAGGTAATGGGCTAATGCTTCCCATCATCTTTTAAGTCCCATTTTGCAGGTGAGGCAGGAAGAGTGGATCTTGTCATCAAAAGTAAAAGGTTCCTTAGTAATTGACCATCTTCTTTTTATTTTTTTTCTTTTAATTAATTATAGTTAATTCAACTACTGAAGGGTAAGAAAAACTCATTAAGATTTATATGAAGTATTTCTTATTGCTCAATTAGTCTTCATTATTTGAACTGGAAGACTTGAAGATATGAATTTTTGCACTACTCACCAAAACTATGTAAACTGTACAGTATTCGTATTGCTTCTGTAAGTGCACCATGACTGTGGTTACTTTCTCCCATTACATTTCCTTCCTGACTCTATTTTCAGCACCTCTTTGCAGTACTGGTGTCTGATCCTTGCTCTGACAGGAGCACTGCAGCAATGTCCCACGCCAGCAGCCTTAGTTAGGACATGGTTAGTCACTCAAAGGTGGAGCATCTCTGGTCTAACAGCAGTAGGACTGAAATGGATGAGGAGGAGTTGCTCTTTTGGCAGGCTGAACAAACATAGAGGCTTGAGGGATGAGGAGTGTTAAACTGTGAAATATCTGTTAAATTGGTGTGCACTGGATTTTAGCTGGATAACACTGTGATGGTGGTTCATGCTGATGGCAAAGGGCATGTCCTCAAAGCAGGTGGCATCCTGTGCTGAATTTGGAGGGCACAGAAGGCAAAGTGCTTCCTGGAAAAGAGCTTAAGGATTTGTATTATGTGTACAAGAAACCAGTATATTTTTGCTTGTCTTCGCCATGGAAAAAAGCAGAACCATTTTAGATTATACGAATGAGAAGAATATGCATTCAGAAACAAAACACTGAGAGACAGTTCACTGTTTAAAAAGAAAATAATAAAAAAAAAAGAGGATGTGTGTGGAGGAGCAAGTACTCAGATGTAGAAGAGACAAATGTAAAGGGCAGTTCCCATTGTGAACAGGGAGTAAGGCCAAAACTGTGGCATGAATGAATGAGGATGGGCATTGGAGAGGCAGTAGGCAGTGACTGAGCCAGCAACCCCTGCCTGAGGCTGCTGCTGAGCCTCAAGCTGCTGGGAAGGAGCAGCTCCTTGGTAGACACATCCAGGAAAGACAGAGCTATGGTTGAGTCTGCCAACAGACTAGATGACTTCTTGAAATCCTTTTCAATACTCTGGTTTGATGAGATAATGAAAACCAGGTTTGGGCCAACCTTTGAAAGGTTACCAAAAAGTGTTACCAAAATGAGCTCTTAAAATGCATGGCTTGTTTTGTGAAGTTTGGTTTGCCTATTTTTTTTTTTTTTTTTTTTCAGGTAGTAAAAAACATTTCCAATCTTGAGGTTTTACCACAACACTGTCTATAAATATGTGTGTAATACATTAATGCATTAGCAGCATATTAGTTATGGATTAGGATGTGTAACATAGTGCTGTCCTTTGATGTCCACTGTAACACAGAATAATAGACAGTACTGAAATAATAAATATATGTTAAATATATATTAAAAAGGTGTGCTAAACTATGCATTATAAGATATGGATAAGATTATCTTGAAAAAGTACAGCCTATTTTTTCTAATGTTTTAGTACTTCATTCACTTTCCAAGTCCTGCTCCCATGGACTGCAACATTAATGTATTTCATTCTGCTATGAAGAGTACTCCCCTTTTTCTGCAATGCCATTTTCCAGTTAGGTATTTCTGAGTCAGATTTGATAGCAGGGTGCATGCAGTTCTGTACTTTTAAATAAAGGAAATGATAAAACAAAAAACAACACCATACCCTGCATGAAATGTAGACAAATTAATTTGGTGAAGGTGACTGAGACACTGAATTGTTTTTCTAAATTCTTTTTTTGACAAAACAGTGCAAGTAAATGATAGAGAATGGAAAGTCATTAAAAATGTGAGAATTAATAGCAAAAAGTAGATAAGCAACTGTAATGTGTACAGTTTTACATCCTGTGGCATAAAGAGGATTAAAGAATTAATTTACAACTGGCATTTATTCTGGAAAAGTCCTGAGGCCAGTTCACAGAAATCTCACTCCTAATGTGCAAGGACTCTAATGAAGTCAATGGCACAAAACCAAAAGAGTCAGCTGAAGAAGAAGGGAAAAAATGTAAAAAAATTATGCTGATTATTTTTCTTATGAGGTAAAATACAAAATTAAAATTCTGAAGGTGGTCAGACTAAAAATTGGAGTGACAGTTTTCTCTGAATGTACTTTGTGGTAACTAGGAAGATTTTGAAAAACAAAGTGACTGCGCAAAGAAGTATGATTTGTGAACCAAGTTATGAATATTACCAATGCTTTATCTTGAGGCAAGGGTAACTGAGTCTTTAAGTGCTGAGGAGTTGCTTTATTTTCTGACAGTCTGAAAACTGATTCTGACACTGTGATCCATCCTTGATTGGATTAACTGAACTGACATTTTTCCAGAAAAGAACAAACAAAACACACGGCATCCATCCGGTGGTGCATCGACAGAGGCAGTGTTCACAGATTCCCTCCCTGTCATTCCAAGCCGTGGCGATGTGCCAGCTCTCATTAATATCAACCCTCCATTTCTCTTCCCAAACCACATATGCTTTGCAAAGTGCTTGTGTCTCCCATGTATGACAAGTGCTTGGGGTAGTAACAGGGAAATGTTTGCAGAAGTTGATGTTTGTCTGAAAGGACTGCTGCTTTCTCCTCAGTCATTTTATCATGCATTATGGATGCATGGTATGTGCCCATATAGATTCTTGTTTTCCATACTACCCATGTATGCTCAAGAGACTTAAAAACTATACCCTGGCAAACCAAATCAACCATGTGCTAAAAACTTAGGCCTTGAAGGTCATGGCAGCTCCAATTTCTGAAAGCTGATGTGTTGTTGCAGAATGACTTGCATGGCTGAATCTGGCTTGACAGAGATGTGACAAATTATTTGAGGATTTCCTTGAAATGCTGGTATATTATTGACATATTTCCTCAAAACCCATCCAGTCATGCTAGATTAAAAATTATTGCAGTAGAAGTTGTTCCTTCTATTCTCTATTCCAATGATAGACTGTCGTTCGGTTGTACTGACAGCCCGCGTTTAGTGATCTGTTTATTTGGCTGTGCCTTCTTCTAGGCTGTGTAGAAGCAGGATTACCAAGCAGGCGAAAATCTCTTGGAGATATCTTGCTTTGCATATTTCTTCACTACTACCTCTGAAAGAATTCATTTGCATTTAAATACTTCCCTGCCAAGCTTAACGTTTTATATCCTGCCAAAAAAAAATTTGCTGATGTTGAATATGGCAAAAGAGAAAAAAAAAAGATCACTAAGTGGCCTAATGCACCTTCTCCCTTTTAGCTTAGTTGCTGTTTTGTGTCCTTGCATAGGACAAGGGTAAGTACAGAATACCAGCTATTCAGTGCCTGTAATAATTTGGATGGAATTTATTATCATTAGTATGCAGAAAGGGCAAAGCCAGTTGCAGTGTGAGTTTATTACAAGGGAATTATTTCCGTGTATACCTTTAGTACTAGTCAGCCCTAAGTGATGTTGCCTCATTAAATTC